>JASAMX010032916.1:0-39979 GCA_030248175.1 Microlaimidae sp. YZB2_3
ATTTTGATCATATTGTTATATTATCAAATGTCCGTCATTTTTTATCTCTTACTTTTGATCTAAAATTTTTTTGGGGGGTTGATCCCTCGGGGGCTAGGGTAAGGGCGAAACATAAATGCCGACAATTTTTTCAAAACCATCAAAAATGTAAAACTTATCACATAATGACGAATTTTGATATATCGTTTGTATAAAAAAACCTAATATTTAGCTAACAATTTAGCTGTCAAATTTGGAAGCATTCCAAGCCCGTATGCTGGCAGCAGCAAATCTTTAAATTTAAAAGTTTTGCAAGAATAATAAACTTTAGAAGATTAGTTCTACATTTTTAAATTTGTTTTAATTTATAACTAGCCTTGAAAAATGCTCTAAGAATAGAGCAGGAAAAAGGGGCGATTTTTCCCCGGGCGTATGTTTAGACAGAAAAGATGTAGACTACTCTGAGATGGACATTATGTGGACTATAGGAAATTTGCATTTGGTTTGGCCAGCTGCTCACTAAATAAAAATTTCTACGATATGATAATGATTTGTTTATACATTGATCTAATCACACAGCACTGTTGCATTTTTTTTAGTTTGATGAAATGTCAATTGAAAAAATCATACTCACAGCAATCTTTGACAAGCGCGAAATCGCCAATTTTTAAAATTTATAGTTGTTTCTTAACATACAAATATAACCTTCTAATTGAAAAAGTGGCGATTTCGCGCTTGTCAAAGATTGCTGTGAGTATGATTTTTTCAATTGACATTTCATCAAACTAAAAAAAAATGCAACAGTGCTGTGTGATTATTTCTATGTATAAACTAATCATTATCATATCGTAGAAATTTTTATTTAGTGAGCAGCTGGCCAAACCAACTGCAAATTTCCTATAGTCCACATAATGTCCATCTCAGACTAGTCTACATCTTTTCTGTCTTAAACATACGCCAGGAAAAATCGCCCTTTTTTCCTGCTCTATTCTTAGAGCATTTTTCAAGGCTAGTCTACCACTTTTTTTGAATTAAATTAAAAAATAGCCTAATAAACTATAGTTTTAGCTGCGCAATGACATATGTTTATAATCATTCCGTTGCCGAGATAAAATAAAAAATAATAATAATAAGAAGATGAATTTAAATTACAAAATTAACCCACGTTGTTTAATTATAGTTAGTGAGGTGCAGTTGCGCTCCAGCAGTATTTTACCTAATTTCGCAAATATAGTTGGCGCGATGCCGTGCGCCAATGATGCAATTATAATTTTTAAATTAAAAATAATAATAATAATAATAAGATGATGAACTTGAATAACAAAATTTACTCACGTTGTCTAAGTATAGTTGGCGCGGTGCCGTGGGTTAAATTGCAGTTGGCACCCCGCACCACCAATGATTACCGGCGCGTGGCGCTCCCGCGCCACCGACGCTTATTATTATTTTTTTAATAAATAAAACTTTGAATTAATTTTGTCATCAGTAATGCAAGAATTAAAAAAAAGTACTCTGTTGTTTTTGCCGTTTTCCGCGCGGTTTAAGCATATGGCGCTGGGAACTGGAGCCGTTTCTGACACCAATTAAAAGCGGTCTGCTATTAGTGTGCGGTTTTCATGGGGCAATGTTGGTTGTCTGCTCTTTACAATCCTTATTGTTGCCAAAAGGCAGTTATTGTGCGGTTGGGATTTTTTTATTTGTCTATTTTTCAAATTTTTTATTTTGATCAATAAATCGATAATAAGGACCTAAATCAAAAAAGTGCTTCCTAAGAAAGTTGCGGAATTCCTTCTTCTTTCTTATGAGCCCATGTTTATTTTTGATCAATCAGTAACGAATGAGGAATATCGTTTTTAAGGATGGAGCGTTGGAATAATAATAATAATAATAATAAGAAGAAGAAGAAGAAGAAGGTTCTGAATTTCAAAATTTACCCACGTTCTCTAATAATGGTTGGCGCGGCGCCACGGGGCTAAATCGCCCCGTGGCGCTCCCGCGCCACCCATGAAGTGGTCCAAAAACCCCAATAACGCAAAAAAATTTTTCGTTAAAACCCGAAAATTACTTCCTTACGCTATAAAAATTTTTGTCACTACGTCATAATTAATGATTTTTATTGGTTCTTTCGCAATTAAAACGACGCAATTCAGACTAGAACGCGGATTCAAACGTTTTTACACGAAAAATAGCATTACTTCAAATAAATACATTTGGATATTGGCAAAAATTGGGAGACATAGTTATTAGAAATTTGTTTTTGTCTTGACAAACGCAGAAACATGTTTGCAAGTAAGAAAACACTTAAAAAAGAGCATTTTTTTAGCTGCAATATTTGGCAATTTTGTAGTAGAATTTTAACTTTGAAAATTTGTTCTTCGAACAAAATAACCTGGTTTTTCGAAAAAAATGAAGTTTTAAGGCTTATTTTTTTGAAAAAGTTTTGAATTTAAAGATTTGCTGCTGCCAGCATACAGGCTTGAAAAGCTTCCAAATTTTTTAAATTCGTCATTTTTGACAGCTAATTGCAAGTTGAATATTAGGTTTTTTTTTACACAAACGATATATCAAAATTCGTCATATGTGATAAATTTTACATTTTTGATGGTTTTGAAACAAATTTTGAAAAAATTTTTCGGCATTTGTGTTTGGCCCCCCTAGCTCCCGGGGGGTTAACCCCCAAAAAAAATTTAAGGTCAAAAGTAAGGGATAAAAAACGGCGGACATTTGATATATCGAGCAGGAAGCAAAACAAAAGCTATCTTTTTTACAGTGTATTAATTTGGGGAAAAATCGCGAAAATCGCGCGCTCTCAACGCGTCATAAAAAAAATTTCAGCGATTTTAGGACCAGGTTTTTTTCATCACATCGGCCGTAGTGATCACGTCATAGAAAAACAAATTTTTTTAACCGTTTCAAAAGATAGCCAAAAGTCTGAACTATGCTCCCATATATGTCCCGTACATATTCTACCACGCATTATGGATATTTGATCTCTCAAAGTTGAGTTTTGTCGCCAGTCCGCATCATTTTTGTATAGACCATAACTCTTTATTCACAAATTTTTTTAAAACCATTTTTAAAAGTACGCCTTCCCTCTTACCCCAATGTACAAAATTCAAAATTCACCTGTCCGCTAAGAAGTTGGGGCGGGAGGAGTTCCCACATGTACGTCGCCTCCACTTCGCAGCCCACCACACTGCAGTGAGCCAACACCACCACCAACCACCGAACCAGATCTAAACAATAACATTAAAATAATCAACAATATTGTCGTTACTAAAACACTGAGTCAGAATCGCCATAAAATACTAGTAGTTGACACTCTTTTTTTATCTTTTTAACACACAGATACTAAAATACTGAAAACTTTAGGAGTCACAGTGGCGTTAATTTTAAACTGATTCTGACTTTTTATATCCTTCATCTTCATTCTCACTAAAGAGAATCCTGCTTTTCTATTAACCACTCATTAGCCTTCAAAAGGCTTTTAAAATTACCAACATTTCATCTAAGCGGCAAAAATCGGAAACATAGCACATTGGGAAATATTAAAAATAAATTCCGCCAAATCGATTTTTTTAAAACAAATCTTACCCTCTTCGGAAGGAATGTCTGAGTTATGCGATCGGTCAGATAAAGACTTAATTCTTTTGTCGTTAAATATGATGGAAACGATTTCTAAAAGGCTTTCCAATTTTTCCACCGGGGAATGGTGATGTTGCATTCTGTAAATAAATGAAAGATCGGCAAAAAATTGAATAATGGTTATATTATTAAAAGTATCGTTATAAAAATATTATTACAAAAATGATATTTGGTTACTTTTATAATTTTATAAAATATAAAAAAAATTTTAAATTATGGTGTAAAATTGTAGTGAATAAGCCTAAATCAACACGGTCTCATGAGCTCGGAGGGGAAAGGTTGTTGACTCATGGTAACTAATATTTTAAAATCTAGAGCAGAGGAGGGTTAAGTGTGGGGTTTAAGGTGTCAAAGTAGAACGGAAAATTTTGAAATCTAGGGGATGGTCGGTCGTAAATGTTTTTTTAATTTTTTTTTAGTATTTTAAGAACACAATAATTGATCTTTTATTTAAGTTTTAGGATTTTTTACTACATGGTTAAGAATAACAATTAATGAAATGACCGAGTACACATTTTTTAATTTATAGGAAAAAGATTGAAAATTTGGCTTGGTGTAAGTTTTTAACTTAGATTAATCTAAACAAAAAAATTCCCCTAAAACACTCACTTTCTAAACAATTCTTTTATATTGTCCATTATCGAGTTGTCCGGAAGAGAATGAGATTCCAGTCCGAAAGCTATCATTTCCATGGATCTTGCTATCAGCAGAGTTTCCGATATGGCACTTAAAGACCCGTTTCTTGTACCTAAAATGTTACCTTAATTTTAGTTACTGATTATAAATCAAACAGGTTTTAATTTTGTTAGAAGAGTCATGTCTCATGTTGGTAATTTATATAATTTATAAGAAACTTACTACAGACATCCATGGGCAGATTCCTGCCGATTATTGATTTTCTAGAAAAAAATCAATAAAATCAATATACCTTCTTGTATGGTGAGGTGGTAGAGGCGGGGTTTGAGCGGCTGGAGCAGTATTCCCTGCAGCACTTCCTCCAGTATGGAATCGATGTTCAGAAACTGGGTAGGAGAGAGTTTTGACCGCTCCTGCTCGATCAATTCGTGCAGCCCCCCTTCGCCGTGCTTCACCAGGTAGTTCTTGATACCGTTCATGAACTGGCGAACCTGATACAATAAATATGGGGTAACATGATAGAACAAGATTTTGAATTTCGTTCAGTAATTAATAAGCAAATTTTCAAGCAATTAAAAGGATCTGACACAATAGGAGTTTGTATTTTGTGTAATCAACCTCAAGTACACAGTTTTTGATAGAATTGCTAAACTTGAAACAATAATGGAGTGAGTATAATACACTCCATTAAAGTATGTAACCTTAATAAAAAAATATTCGGTATTTTTTTTGCAATCATTAATAATCAACCTTAGGTCATTCTTGATACTGTTCATCAGATTTGTGCACGGTCTGGAAATGCCCCCCGCTTTATTGGATGATTTCCCCCCCCCCGCCAAAAAATGAAAAAGTACCCTAAAATTATGACGCCATTTTTGACCTACGATGACGCCATCATCGCGATTTTTTTGCAGTTTTTAGCCTATTTCAATGTATTTTGAGCCATTTTAGAGCTATTTTTACCTTATTTTCGCTTTTTTTGTCTTTTTTTTGCTTTTCCCTTCTTTTTTTCTCTTTTTTTTCTTTCTCCCCTGCTTGTTCCCTCCGTTTTATTCCCCCCGTTTCAAAAAAGTTTTCCACCACCGTTTTGGAATTGCCCCCCCCAATAAAACCCCGGGGGCGGTGCACAGGTCTGGTTCATGAACACAAAAAGGGAGTAAATTTGAATGACAGAAAAAAAATTTCTGATTATTTTTAATCTGGAACTAAAAAAATTATTAAAAAAAACCAAGTGATCTTTTGTTTTAAGACTTCAAATAAGACACATATAGAACTAAAAAACTAATCTTAAAACTTTTTATTACAAACCAGTGGCGTGCCCAGGATTTCATTTCGGGGGGGGGCGGTCTGGGGGGGGTACATACTAACCCTGAGGGGGAGGTCTGGGGGGCGGCAGCCCCCCAGAAATGGGGGGTCTGGGGGGGGTACATACTAACCCTGAGGGGGGGTCTGGGGGCGGCAGCCCCCCCGGAGATGGGGGGGTCTGGGGGGCGGAGAGCCCCCCAGGGGGGGTGAGGGGCAGAGCCCCTTGTAGGGGGTCCGGGGGCAAGGAAATGCCCCCCGGGAGAAAATTTTTAATATAAGGCGCTAAAATACACTAGAAATTTTAATTCCAGATGATAATTAAAACAAAACTTAAGGTTTTTTTATTCCTATCCATTTAAAACATGTGTTTAAAACGTTAATAAAAGGTTAATAGTGTTTATAGTAGTTTTATTTAACATGTATGCCTTAACTATTGAGCGGCAAAATCGATTTGAAATTGAAAAACTAAGATAAATTGTCAATTTAAACTACCCGCGAAGCGGGGAAAACTTGGTTTTTTGACTATTAAGATACTTTTGAAAGGCATCAGGAAAGTTCCTGTTTAATATTGAAGAAAAAAATTCAAAAAAACTTAAGGGTCCCCCCTTACGAAAAAATTCGGCTTCGCCGGATTTCGGGGGGGGGGGCCGCCCCCCCCCCCCCCCCCCCTGGGCACGCCACTGTTACAAACAATCAGTATTGCATTGTAATTACAATTAAACCAACCAATGTATCGTCGTTACTACAAAACAATAAGACAGAAGCCAGAAGCGTCATAAAATAGTCATAACTAGGGATCGACCGGGGCAGCATTTTTGCTGATGCCAGGGCCGGGGCAGAGAAATTTGGATTTGCCGGGGCTGGGGTAGAAAATTTTGCCCCGGCTGGGGCCGGGGCCGGGGCAGGCGAAAAATTTAGCAAAATTTGTAATTTTGGTCATTTTTTTCAAATAAAAATCAAAATTTTTACTGTTAATTATTTGGTTTATGTAATGAATAGTCACATTTTAGAATTTAAGCACTTTGTGAGTAAAAAAAACTTATTTTTTATCACACAAAATTTTTTTTCTAAGCAGAACTAAATTTTTGTTTTGATATTTCAATTTTTTTAAACCTAAATTATTAGCAGTATATTCTTGTTTGAAGCAATATTATACTTAATCGCAAACCATTTATGTTACTTTTAAAAAATGCTTTACAAATAGAGCAAACCATTTATGTTACTTTTAAAGAATGTTTTACAAAAGAGGAAGAGTTAAAGTACTTTTATACAAGGAGTATGTTTTGATCAGTAAAGAAAAACGTGGTAAAAAAACTAAAATGAAAACTTGGTACAAGTAACAACTAATTGGATTTAAAAAAAAAAAGATTTTTTTTAATTTTATGAATACTATAATGTAGATTTAGCAATAAACTTAAAAATTCTAAAATAAAAAATGGACATCAGCTTAAATTTTTTAAACGTAACAAAATTTGAAAACAATTTTAAATATTCACCTAAAAATAAACGCAAGAGTATATAACCCAAGCAAATATATCCAATTGTACAATAAATCGTTCAACTTAGGTATGATCGAATTTAATCACCATTTTTTGCTAATTTTTTGTAAAAAGCGATTTTGTAAAATAAACTAAAAAAACAAGTTTTGGTGTACGAAATTTTGCTGTGCGAGAAAATTTATATTGAGTGCACACAAAATAGCTTGCGCGTGAAAAGTCACAAGTGCAACATTTCTTGTAAAATTTAGGTAAAAAATTTACTGTCTAACCGAAAATTCTCTTGTTTTATATATTTTTGATATAAGCAATGATAATAACTCCAATATATGTAAAATACGTTTTGTGATTATAGGCAAATAAAATGTATAGCTGACCTCGATGATTCGCAGTATTGAATAGACTATTTAACATTAAAATCATTTAAAACTTTCAGTAAAAACGGTTTTATATTAAAGAATAAATACCATATTTTAACAATTTTTTATCAAACTACACAATTTGGAACTAAAATACAATTTTTTAAAGGTGACTAATTTTTGCATATTTTTTGAAAAGGCAGGAATTAAAAAATTATGCGTTCCAATTCGTTTATTTAAAAAAACTTCATAACCGCACAGGGGCGTTGCCAGGATTTCGGAAAGGGGGGTTGTACTCCATACAAATTTTTCAAAGGGGGGGGGGGGGGGGTTCCACTCCAAATTTTCAAAATACCGTAAAAAAGACATTAAAAAGGGTAAAAAAATTTGCGCTTCGCGCTAAGTGATTCTTTTTGCTGTTATTTGCATTGTTTTTTGAAGTTAAACTTGAAAAATTTTAGGTTTAAAAAGGTATAACATTAAAAATGTCTGTCTGTCATTGCCAGAGAATTAAGTTATGGCCTCGAGGAACCTGACCGCATCCACTGGTCTTTCCCATAGATCTTCTAATTTGAGAGTTGTTGGCTTTTGAGGGTATGCAAAAAGGTGTTTGACGTCGTGGGGTTTGCCACTGCAGTGGGGACATTCGTTTTTGATGGAGTTATTGATTCTGGATTTGAAAGAGTTGAGGCGGTGGCAGTGTCCGGATCTAAGTTGTGCCAGGAGGGTTCTTGACTTCCTGGGGAGTTGTTGTTCGCTTATGTTGATTAGTGGCGGTTTTCTTTTTAATAGTGCGTTAGGTTGGAGTTGTGAAATATTTTCTTTGAGAAAATATGAGTGGATATTTGATTAAATGGACTTTTCAGTGAGCATGTGATTAAAGAAACTTTTGGCTGCTGGTTCAAGTTTTGATTGTAGGGTGTGTAGGTGTCTCTCTTGGTCTATGGTCATTGGCTGTGATTCTGTTAGATCGATGTGTTGGCTGCATGGTTTCTGCTAAAAATTGTGTTGAAAGGTGTGGCTTTCGATTGGAAGCACTTTAGTTTCTTGGTGAAGATGATCGGTTGGGACCATTTTGTGACAACCGGTTGCTATCCTGAGGGCAACATTAAAAATCGAGTGAAAGCACGAAAAAATCTTCCAAAATTGTCTTTGAAATTCATTAAAAACCACTTAAAAGTTGTAAAAAGGTATATAAGTGTCGACCGCTAAGCGGAGCGAAGCGCGAGAAAAATTTTAAAAATTTGTTCTCTTAGGACCCCCAAATTTTTTACCTCAGCCAGCCCAAAAGGGGGGGGGGGGTTACAACCCCATAACCCCCCTTACTACGTAGGCCCCCAAATTTTTTACCTCAGCCAGTCCAAATGGGGGGGGGTTACAACCCCATAACCCCCTGACTACGCCTTTGTAACCGCACAATTTTAATTGGTCCGTTTAAGTCTCCTATACAAACTTACCTCCATAGTTATCTATTGCCAAACCTTCATCTTATAAATAAAATCTACAAAATGGCTTTTAATACTCAAAATCTACAAAATGGCTTTTAATACTCAAGAAATCTTTAATTTTTAGAATAAGGATTCGTGATTAAAATAAGGAATCTTAATAAAATAAAGAGGCATTAGAAAATCTTAATATAGCATAATAAACAATAAATATCCTAATATTAGTTTTGTAGATAAAATCTTTTATTTTTATATATTTCACTGTCAAAAAAGTTTAGAAGCGCTTTAAAATTTGCATTCTTAGAGGTCCTTACCCCGGTTTGCCCCGGCTCATTTGACAGCTAAATTGCCGGGGCCGAGGTAGAGAGAAATGCGTTGGCCGGGGCCGGGGTGGAAACAAAGTGCCGGGACAAGCTGGGGCCCCGGTCGATCCCTAGTCATAACTGTGACAGTGCTATCTTTTAACAGACAGATACTGAAAACGTTACAAATCAGAGTCACGCTGACTTTAAACTAATTGTGACTCTTTACGTCAGAGTAAGGACGCAATAGAAATATACTTACATTCCGAAAAACGACCTGAGGATCGATTTCCTCTCCCTCCAGTGTGCATCGGAGGAAAGCGGAGATCGTGGCGCCGAACATGGTTTCATCGCTCGTCGCCAATCTAAAAAAAAAACCAATCTCCCATTAATCTTTTCCGATTCTTATATCGTCTCAGGCGCGAAATGAAAATCGCAGGGTTTGGCTACTTTGTGCATTTAAAAGAATCTGGTGTATACTGCGCAATGTCATCAATGCGAGAAACATCAATCAGCCCTGGCACAATTTTGTTTTCGCACTTGAAACGCGTTTCTTTCTCCAAAACAACCCGAAAGGGTTAAAAAACACTCACAAGAAGAGATTTTGTATTACTCACTGTAAAAATGAACAATGATGTTAAAACTCGTTTCCAACCATATTAATCACTGTATAATGACAGATTTTTGCTAGTAAAGTCAGACAGGAATATGTATAAAATTTATTGCAAAATTAAGATTTTTTGAGCTATATAATATTCTTGACTATAGCCAGCTAGATTTAGTTTTGATAGCTTTTATGATAGCGAGTGTGACTTTTAATTTTACCCGGCCGAATAGAGTGAGTTTTTAAAAGAAAGAATCTGAAACAAAAAACATGCGCCTTTTAATTTTTGACAACAAAATTAGCGAAACAGGACTTAACCAAACTTGAGATCTCCAGCCTTCGCACTTCATCGACTGACACTACGTGTTACTTTGAATGCATCAAAACCTGTTGAATTTGCTTCATAACTCAGTTACATTTATAGGGCGCCGTATTGCTACAACATCAAAACAACGTAAATTATCATACTTGTATTAGCTTACGTTTGTATAAAACTGTGAATACTCTCCCCCGGTTCCTTTCGCCCAATGGACGCCATCCTGTCCTCCTGATTAAATTTGGGCGGGAGTGCGTGGCATTTCCGCCCCGTCGACGTGTTTCCATTGGCCGGCGAGGCTCGCCTTCCTCCCGTCGATGCGTTTCCATTGGTCGGCGATACTCGCCTTTCAGTAGGGCGGCCGGGACCGCTGCCGATCGAATCACTGCTTCCGCTGGTGGAAATCTGGGTTCTAAACACACACAAAGATTTCTAAAGAAAAAATAATACGACAATGGGATAAAATTTTGTTTTCAACGATAGAGTAACTGAATTAAATTCGGCTAGCCTTAATTTCAGCCGCCGATTGTTATTTTTGCCAAGCGCAATGTTATAAAATGAACTGCGTATGGCTAGATAGATCTTCATGTCATCTATCTAGCCATAAGCAGTTCATTGCATAATTTTGCGCATTGCAAAATAACAGACAGTGGCTGAAACTAAGGCTGATTGAATTAAGTCAGTTGCCCTACATCGGTGTGCGGGCAGGTTATTTCTTTCTTTAAAATTTTGATAAAAAGCCGATTTAACTAACGCTTCCACCAAAGAGGGTTGAACGTTGAAGGGTCTGGCAGTGTGTTTTATTTTTCGGCAAAAATTAACATAAATGATAAATCTATTTTAAGTAAGGGTGACACTTCAAACCCAGGAAAAACGCTTTGGCACATCAATTAAAAACTTTAAGATTAACGGATTGTATGAAGTTTGGCTATTGCTTTTGTTTTCGTTGGCCATTATTTAAGTTTGGCTATTATGTATAACTAAGCCATTACGTTACTCGTTAAAAACAAAATTTTTTTGTGTTTTGTTTAAAAATTATGGGTGACCTGACCTTTGAGGTTTATTAGTTTTCTTAAATTTTGAATGAATTGCCATTGAATTTTGTTTTTTCTATTAAAATCGGTTAAAAATCTTCTGTAGATTACAAATTATTATTTACGATATAGCTAATCTATCTTTAAAGTATAATTTTAGAAACGGTTCTTTTGTGTTTTTTTTTAATTTTCAGCCCATGATTTCGATACAAAAAATAAACCTGGCCAATTTAAAAACATAACGCGATAAACCGTTAACAGATTATTTTATTCCAAAGTCAAAGAATCAAAAACGCTGTTTCATTTACTTTTTTTAATTATAATCAATATTTGTGTCTGTGTGGTTTAGAAGATTAAAATTAAATAAATTTTTGAGGAAGAACGCGTCACACTTTTGCTATTTATAGCATTGTTTCACCGAAAGATCACTCGAACCTTGAACACCGAATACATCACTTGAACCCTGATATCCTCATTTGGTTTTTATCACATTTCAAATTTCTCTTTATAGGCTGTCTGATTTCAGAAACATCACGATGACGGCGGTCGCGTCGTACACTTACTCTGCGCTAAAAAAACCGTTTCTACTACGTTCCTCCGACGCTCGGGGGCTGTCTGTCGGTCTGCTCATCTGTCTGTCGTCTTGGAATTGGTTTCGTTTCCAGGCGCTTCCGCCTTCCTTTTTCAACTGTCGGCGGCGCTCCACAGCGTTCGCGGAAATGCTACCGTACCTATAATACAGACTGCAGGTTGTAGTTCAGTGGCAAAACGTACGCCTTGCATACTGAAAAAATATTTGGATCGAGTCCGCGGAAGGGGAGGGGCAATAAAATGGGGGGGGCAAATCCTCCAATAAAGCGGGGGAGGAGGCCATTTCCAGACCGTGCACAGGTCCGGACTTGCGTATACTGCGTTGTGCGAAATAAATAAATAATTACCACAAGGCTCTATTGTTATTTTGGCTCTATTTGGGAAGAAATTTGGGTTTTTTACTATTAAAATGTTTTTGGAAGACATCAGGAAAGTTCTGTATTAATATTTAAAAAAAAAAATTCTCCCAAAATTCAAAAAAAAAACGTAAGAGCTTACAAAAAAATTAGATTTCGCCGAATTTGGGAGGGGGGGTGGGGGATGGCCACGGCCACCCTCAACTTGGGCACGCTAGTTCCTAAGCGAAACTCGACCACCCTCTGTTCCCCCCTTCCATTTAATTTACAGCTATAATTTTTTGGTCTATAATTATTTACTGTCATAGCACGTTTTTTATAAACATTTTTATCTTAAATATTTTAGTCTACGAAATTCAAAATTAAAGTCTCTTCAAAACTTATTAAGACTGGCGAAAAATTTTAAACTTTAAAACGTTATATCAAAAACGGCACAAAAAATTAGGTCTAGGTGTTTTGCTTGTATCAGTGTGTAGCTTAGAGCATAGACCTTAAGGCCCCGCCTCTTACCTGCCCTCCGATTGGTAAGTATCGTGAGATTCCTCCTCCATAACGTCATTAAGTCTGTGGAATGCACTATAGATTCCGCCTCCATTCCTGGAGCTCGAACTATTATGACTAAAACGACCCGAAGATGTGCTGTTGCTTCTAAAAAAATAAAAATACTTTCTTTTTACCTAAAAATGGCAAATTCCATGCATTTTTTCATTTTAAGAGGTCACTTTATTCGGACTAGCTCTTCAAAAAGCCGCATTTATAAAACTTTCAGAATCAAAATTTATTTTGACCGTTTCTTGTCTACGTGAAAAATTTGAACCAAGCAAATTTCTTTGAAACTCCCTGAGGCGAAGTCGAAGTTTGTTGTTTTTAAAATCGATTGGGTTTGAAACTAACAACTTCATTCCTAATTCGCCTTTGTGAATGAGGTTCCATTAGCTTTACGCATTGTGAATTCTAGAAATATGAGGCCGAAATAAGTTAGTTTTCGACAAAATAACTCTAGTTATTTTGAATTCTAAGCCATTTTAAATGGCTATTTCGAATACTAAAAAATGCAAAACAATAGCTAATGTTAGCCTTTTGATTGAAAAATAGGCGATGCAGGTGCAGGACGTCAATCTGCAATTTTCAGTCTCAATACCTCAACGACTAACGTGCTACGTTACACCATCACCATAGGTGAGAAAGGGGGGTGTAGGGTGGGGTCCATCCCCCCAGGCCTCGAAATTTTGGAACCCCCCCCCCTTAACAAAAATCTAGGGGCCCCCCTCCCTCCCCCCAAATTTCCAAATTTTTTACCCCTGACCCCTTCTAGTATTTGAAATTTGACCCCCCTTCCCCCCTCGGGAAATTTTTAGGTACTTTTTTATACTAAATTTTCTTCCAAAAACGAGAATTTTCATCACATATTCATGTTTTACACCCTTTTTATACCAGAATATCGCTTTTTATTCAATAAAATGTAGTATTATCCTATAAAAAGAAAAATTATTAAAGTTATTATGGTTTAAAACTGTTTTGCTTCGGACACCGGACCCCACCTGACCCCCCTAGATTTCAAAATTTCGCACCCCGGGTCGAACCCCCTAAAAAGCTAGGGGGGTCCGGACCCCCCTGGGACCCCCCTGCTAGAAATCAAAATTCGATTTACCACGGGTAACCACTCCCTTAGCTTCCCCGACCGTTTTGATCTATGACCATCACCCGGTGACTTTACAGCTAACACTCATTTTATAAAATAATAGTCATTATTTCTGAAACATCAAGACAACGACAGTTGGTACAGCATGAATAAAAAACTTGAACGTATGGTATTGCACCAGCTTTCCAGCCGATATACTCAACGTCTAACGTGCTGGTTGCGTCATCTACTACAAACTTTAGAACTAACATTTTATACGGAGGACGTTTGGAAAGGCCCCTTCAAGACGGCGGAGTTTGGACCCCCTCAGGTCACCCGCAGACGGTTCGTAGTCGAGCGAGGATGCTACTACAACTGCTACTACAGTATTTTATATAGGCAATGGTAATTCTAAAACACCAAAACAACTTGAAGTTAGAGTTGGTACAAAACGAACCTTTGGCATTGAACCGGCTGCTCCGCGGACTGTCCGATATCAATCAGATTGTCCCAGGCGGATGAGTCCCAGGGCTCGTTAAAAACCGTACCCGCCACACTGATGGCGTCATCGTCCACATCCGCCTTGCTATCGCTTTGATTTGTGCCTGAAAGGGTGAAAATTAGGAAGTTCTTTAGAGTTCCAGGGTTTTGGCTATTTTTGATAATTTCCGTTTGATATAATTAAAAAGTTTTTTCCGAAATATTGTTTAAAACAAAAACTTTTTTAAACTTATTAAAAAGTTAAAATTAAAAAAAAATAATGCGCCTAAAACTAAAAAAAAAGATTTCACGGTTAAATAAAACTTTAGGCTATTTATTTAAGAATAGAAGTTTAGGGCCTAGCTAAAGAATTTTTACTAAGGCAAATAAATTAAAATCAAAATTTTTCCAAAAATATTTAGGTTATTCTAACTTCCACAAAGCTACAGTTATTATATCCAAATTACAGGCGAGCAGTGGGTACGGTCTTAAAAACTGGGTGATGGGTTGGGAACTACTTCAAAAGATTACGTTTTTAAAATACATTGTAAAATAAAAATTGAAACTTTGAAATTGTGTCGAGAGAGCGAGGTACTAAAATTAGTAAATTCCACAAGGTAAGAATAAAAAAATTAAGGTAAGAAGATCTTCCTTTCCAGAAATTGTTAAAATTAAGGAGTTTTAACTTTCAATTCAATTATTTCTTTTTTAAATCCATGATCTTAATTTTGAATGTTTGTGTGTGAATAAAAATGGCATAATTAATTTAGTCAATAATCTCGAAAATATTGTACGTCAGAAACTGATAACTTACTGTTGGACAGCCGTTGGGACAAAAGGAATTCCGAAAATTCATTAATCTGAGCGTAATCTGTGCCTACACCAGTCGAACGACGCATAGAATCCTCGTTCTAAAAATGTTTTGTAATAATTAATTGAGTTTCAGTATTATCAAAGCCTAATTAATGATAATATAATAATAGCGATCAGCCATCAGTGAATAGGGGAGTGTGACAGCTTATTTTGGTATTAAAAAAAATAGAACGTCTTTTACGGCAAAATTTATATTCTTAAAATTTTTAATATATTATTTAAGCTCAAAATAAATTATATATTATTCTTTTTATTAAAACCGAACTAAGATAATTCTCGAAAATTGTAGCATTCAGTTGCAAAAGTAAAGGTTTGAAAAAAAAACGGTGTCCGGAAATTTCGTCTTTTACATCTCGTCTTTCAACATCTCGTCTTCTACATCTCGTCTTCGGAAAACTCGTCTTTTGGACGCGATTTTGTAAACGTACTTCCAAAAACGCGAATTTCTATCCCAATGATAAAATTTTCTTTGATTTTTGGGTTTTGCTTAGTTTTCTTAAAAAAAAATTTTTTACTTTTTACTCTTCAGTTCAAAAAGCTTCATTAAATACAAATTTACCATGATAAAGTTTTGCTTGATTTTTAGGTTTTGCTTAGGCTTAGGTTCTCAGTTTTTTGAATAAATCATTTAATAAAAGTTTATCATGATAAAAATTTTGCTTAATTTTTGGGGGCTTTTGCTTAGGCTTAAATAAAAAAAGGTTTTCTATACATTGTTTTAGTCAAAAGATAGGAGAAACTTGTCTTTTGAAAAGAGCGTTTACAAAATCGCATCTAAAAGACGAGTTTTCCAAAGACGAGTTGTAGAAGACGAGATGTTTAAAGACGTATTGTAAAAGACGAAATTTCCGGGAACCAAAAAAAAACACACCAAAATCTGTATTTTACAAAATTACAATCACGCACGCTACTGTGGTTTGAATATAGTTTATCCAAAATATTTTGATTCAATTGTTTTTGTTTTCTCTAAAAAACCCACTCTGGCACCAAATTGGTGGTGGGGCTTTGGGAGATATTCCGGAAACTTGCACGTTTAATGTACATCACACCTCGTAATTATCGGGTGTCGTACTTTCAAAAGATCAAGACGACATGAGTAGCCCCAAAATATAAATACAGTACTGTAAGGCCCGGGTTTATCCTTAATTCTTTCCTCATAAATAAATATAATAAACAATTAAAGTTCATAAAATAACCTTTGTAAATATTTCTAAAGTTTAAAATCCTCCCACTTAAACATTCCTAGCCGTCTGGCATATCAGCCGACTTGGCTCATGTGCCAAGCGGCTGGGGTATTTAAGCGTAGAGATCGGAGGAGGAGTTACTTATTTACTTGGATCATAGTAGCTAGTAACTTCTCTTCCGACTTTACTTCAAGATTAACTTTACGTAGAAATTTCTCCCGCCAAAGTTCTAAACTGGCCCACGGAATCCCTCCTCTCTGGGAAACTGTTAAAATATAGGGCCGTATATTAACTGAATAAATTTGATCCTTGTGTGTTATTCAAGAACTTTCATTGCAAACGCTTGTAGCAGAAAAGCCTCTTTTTGGATCCCCGCCTAGACTGCTACAGTACCTTGTATCCCGCGACGGTTGAACCGGGTTGGGGGCATTGGAAGAAACTCCAAAAGCCCGCGTATTCAATGCAAATTACAGACCTGGTCTGTAATTCCCTCTGAAATATTAGTGGTTGTGCCTCCACCCTTTTAGCCATTTTAGACCTATTTTCACTACCTATTTTCACTTAAATTTTGATTGTTCTGTCTTTCTTTTTTTTTCTTTTTTTTCTTCTTCCCTGTTTGCCCCTGTTTAATTTATCCCTGCGTTTGAATAAAATTGCCCCTTCTCTCCACAAAAAAAACCCCGCTGACGAGAAGTGCACATGTTCAACTCATACCTCGCAATTATCGGGTTTCGTACTCTCTAAACATCAAAACAGCGTCAGTAGTCCGAATCGTAAATTAATACCTTGAATCCGGCTGCACTTGAACTGGGTTGGGCGGTGGGGACGTCGGCCCATCCGCCCGAAACTCGAGATCCGTCCAATCTCGGCCGAACAGTCGCCACCTTCTGCTGTCGCTTTTTCAATTCCTATATTAATTAATGCTTTATAACAATTATAATACTGCCGTTATTTTACATAAAGTGCGGTTCATACTTCGATTTAACAGCTCAAAATTTAAAAGTCAAAAGTTCGATTCGGAGTGAATTTTTCGGCCAAAAATTTAGTGCTCACCTATAATACTGTTTTGCTGTTTCTGAAAATAGAAGTACCTATCTATCTCTTTAATGGTAAAATCACTGGTCTGTAAATAAATAGAGAGTCATTTTGGAACCGATGTTTCCACTAGATTCCACCCTTAGCCACAAAAGAGAAATGGTAGGTGGTAGGGCAGGGTTTATCACCACTCTCTAGCCACGAAATTTAGCGCACCCATTCTCCCGAATTTTGAAGTTTGTTCAACTTCACGCATGACTCTCTCCCTAGATTTAAATCTGACTCCTCTCCCCCTGGGGAAAATTTTAGGTACAATTTTTATCTTAAATTTTCATTCAAAAACGTGAATTTTTTAGTACAAATTTGTCTTTTATGCCGTTTTTATACCCGAATATAGCGTATTTATTTTATTCAATAAAATATAGTATTATTCTAAAAAAAAGAAGAACTACTAAGCTTACGATAGTTTCGTTGATCAGGATAACCCGCTGACTCTCCCCTATAAATTTGAAAATTTAGCACCCTGGGTCAATCCTCCTAGAAAACTGGGGTGAAGGTGCGGACCCTACTAGGGACCTTCGCCCTTAGAACTCAAAATGCGAATTACCCAATGTAACCCCTCTAGTTTCCCGGACCGTAATCATCTATGGCCAAGCCGTGGCCCGTGAAATAACAGCAAAAAGCTAAAAAAAAACACCAACAACTTAAAACTGACCGCGTTTACCTGGTTAATCCCGGCCCAACTTCGGTTTTCGACCTGCTCCTTGGTGATCGAGCGGACTGGTACGTAATGAGCTCCGGAGCGCGGTGAACAGGCGGCTCGCTCTACTAACGAATTATTTCCGTGCGCGTCTCTAAGCGAGTTATTTCCGTTCGCGTCTCGATTAGTTACGGCTCCGCCCTCCCGGCTCTCTCCATCGTGGGCAGAGAGCGCAACCGGGCCCCGCCTCTCTCCCGAGTCCGCTGATTGGCGGGCGAAACTGCGCAAAAAAGGACCGCTCGCTGCTTTATCTTCCGTTCGCTGCCGCTTGGCGTTCTTGTCAGCATTGTTTGGAGGCTGGAAAGAAGTAATTGAGAAAGTTTTTGTTATAATTTTAATAAAAAAGATCAACTTATTTTTTTTTTTTTTTAAGGTTCAAGGTTGAATAAATTTTAGACTACTCATTTAGAATGCTGAGCTATGGAGGGAGCTTTGTCCTCTTGAAACGACCGCAGCGTCGAGAGTTTTTACTACTTTAAGAGACCGGGGCACTGAACCTCTCTGCGCTTTAAAAAACCGTAGCTGTAGAGTTTCATCTGCCTTTAACCGTTGTTTTAGAGCGTAAAAGACTCTATTTCAAATTAGTAAAACCAAAAATATATAATATACCGAAAAATGTGCAACTCCTATATAAAAAAGTACAGAAAAGGTGGCCTTTATAATGAGCCTCTCCATTTAAAGGACACTCTCCACTATAATGGCATAGTAGCCATTTTAATTCGGCGAGTTAAAATGGAGAGGAAGCTATTATAATAGCCATTTATTGACTTAATTTCACTTCATATATACTCACAAGTCTAATACTGTCCGGGCCGCACGAGTTTCTGCGTGTTGGTTTAATACTGTCCGACACGCAGAAACTCGTGCGGCCCGGACAGTATTAGACTTGTGAGTATATATGAAGTGAAATTAAGTCAATAAATGGCTATTATAATAGCTTCCTCTCCATTTTAACTCGCCGAATTAAAATGGCTACTATGCCATTATAGTGGAGAGTGTCCTTTAAATGGAGAGGCTCATTATAAAGGCCACCTTTTCTGTACTTTTTTTATATAGGAGTTGCACATTTTTCGGTATTATTATATATTTTTGGTAAAACTAGTAATGATTGTACCCTCTAAAATCATGCTCCGAAGGGTAACGGGCCAGAAGAGCCAAGGGACGTTAGAGCTGGGTACTAAAGAGCCGGAAAAAAAGGACCTAAGAGCAAAGCAGCGGGAACGAAAGGGACAAAATAGCCAAGTGGGAGATAATCATGAAAAACACTAAAGAGCCAAGGGTACAAAGAGCCACGCTTAGGAGACTGACATTTTGAGACTAAAGAACCACAAAAAAGGGACCTTAGAGCCTTTAAATGCGTTTCGTTTTTTTAATTACGTTATATATTAAGTTTTGACTTTGAGTTCGCGATTAGATATTGGCTTTTTTTCATTTTACACTTTTGGCTTTAAAACTTTTATTTTTTCGTTTTTTTAGCTTTGACTTCAGCAAGGGTTTTTGCGATTTTAAACTTTCGGTAGTTTTTCACTTCTTACAAAAGATATTGTCTTTTTTCCATTTTACACACTTTTGGCTTCAAAACTTTCATTTTTTCCGCTCATTTTTTAGCTTTGACTTAGGCAAAAATTTTTGCAATTTTTAAATTTCGGTAGGTTCTCACTTTTTTCAAAAACTTTTTAGTCTGTCTTGATGATTATTAAACAATATAATGTTTGTAATTATGGCAAAAAAAACCGGAAATATTTAATAATAACAGTTTCTTTTTCTGGCTGCAAGTTTCTTAAGTTACTCAGTTTTGTCTCCATGTTGCCTCGGTTTTAAAATTTTCAAGTCTCTTTGTATCAAAACCCTAAAATTTTGTTTTTGTGCGTTTGTTATTATAATTTTATAAAATGAACTCCGATTTAATTAAAGAATAATTATAAACATATTTTTAAACATTTAAAAAATCTGTTTATTTTTGTCAATACCTTCATTATAAATATTAATTAAATATTAATTATAAAATATTATAGATTCTAACCTAAAAAGCCGAAGCTTCATTTTAGGTGACCAGAATGGATTTTTATTTAGCAGACAATTTGCAATTTAATCTATAGCAAAGTTTCGGATATACAATATAAATGTTTTGGACGGTCGCAAAATTGTTTTTTTTAGTTTTGATTTAATAAATTGATGTGCTCTTATGAAATGTTCATTATAATTTTTTTTTTCCACAGATAACACTTTTATTGACCAAACAAAATAAATGTCTTCGACAACCGCAGAATTGTTACTTTTAACATTTTTGTTTAAACACAATAGAAGTACTGTTACGAAAAGCCGATTTTAAAATCCTGTCGTATGTATCCCTGGTATTACTGATTTACCAAATGTTACCATAAATTTTTGTAATTTTTTATTCTGTTTTGCATATTAAAAAGAACTTTTTCGGCAATTTTGTGTTGTATAAGTCCTTACGAACGCGCCTAATATAATTGTTTTCGCTGAAAACATTTTTTTTAAAATTTTTTTGTTATAGTGATTTGTAAATTAAATAAATTTAACTTTAACTCGGGATAATTTAATTCGAGAAGACGAAATTAAGGAATATAAGTCTCAAACTTTTTCTAATCTCTTCTTTGGTCAAAGTTTAAAATGTTAAATAGCGCATTTTGTCCATCGGTCGTCAAGAAATACCTTGAGAAATATACGAAGACAGAGAGAAAAATCGATTAATTAGAATTAAGTTTGTTAATATCGAGGCATGAAAAAGAATATTTTATCACAAATAATTATTAACATATTTCAAGGTTAAAAGTAGTCTACTAACGGTTTTTTTTTACTTTTTGGCTTTTTGGTCCCTCTTACTCGTCGTTACGCATGTAAAGGTTATTTGTGAGCAGATCCGCTCTCATTTGGCTCTTAGGTCCCTATGTCCCTTCCTTTCGGGCTCTTAAGACCCGTATTTTGGCTCTTTAGTACCCAGCTTTAAGGTCCCGCCATTTCTTTCATCCCTTTTACCCACTTACCTTAAACAAAAGATGGCGTTTTTACCCAAAAGATGGGTTTTTACCCACTTACGTTAAAGATGGCGCATAATACCAGAAAAACCTCAGTGGCCTCCGAAATTGAACAGCTACAGTCTAAGGTTTCTGACCTGGAAATGGAGCGAGAACAACTACAAGAACGCGTGAAAGTCCTTGAGAGGGCCCAACAAAATCCACCAGCCACAGCATTCGATGCAGACATGATAGCCAAGATCTGCTCCAAGGTGGTCCAAGAGCTAATACCCTGGATGGAGACCAGAATGAAAAAAGCTGAGATCCAAAAAGAACATTCTGTTATGGCTGTAGTCGCTGGGCTTGACGAATCCAAAAATCAGATGGAGGATTTGGATAAAGCACACGCTCTTGTGGAGGAAGTATTTGACAGCAATGTTGAGTTAAACACCACAGTTGTCAACTGCTTCCGTATTGGTAATAAACTACCAGGAAGACCAAGACTGCTAAAAATGCAATTTGTTAACAATTCTACAAGAAATAAGTTTGTGCGCTCAAATGCCAAACTGCGCAAGTCAGAACATTTTAAAAACATTTATGTCAGGCCTTCGCTCACCAGCGAGCAGCGTAAGGAACAGGTTCCTCTTCTAGCCAAAGCTAAAGAACTTCGCAATGAAGATCGCAAGGTTTTTCTTAGATATAGTGATTTAGGGGAACCATATTTATATGACATGGACAATAAATGCACCATGGAAATTAAGAGTTCGAACAATGTATCAAAATAGGAAAAAATGCAACCCAGTTGCAGTCTAATAAATTTGAAATCCAAAACAAATAAAAATAATATTGATACACTTAAATTACTTTCAATAAATGCCAGATCCCTGTCAAATAGTATTGATGAGTTTGAACTCTTAATTTCTGGTGATGATATTAATTACGGGTTGCCCCATGTGATACTTATTCAGGAGACCTGGCTGCATAATTTGATTCCTAACCAATTATTATTCAACAATGATGACTTTAATGTACTAAGGAAAGATAGGGTGCAAGGAAGAGGGGGAGGTGTAATGACACTTTTAAAAAAGTCAATAAAATTTAATGAAATTTTAATCCAAGAAAAATTTTATAACTTAGAAATAATTATTGCTGATCTTATTATTTTAAGTAACAAAATCCGTTTAATAAATGTTTATAGGCCGCCTAATATTAAAGCTGAAGACGATTCCTTATTGCTAGAATGTATAAGATTTTATGTGAATAGTCACACATATACCACAATATTAATGGGCGATATAAACTTGCCTGGTATAAATTGGGAGTCAAATGCTATACTTTGCAATTCACAAAATGAAACTAAATACTACACTAAATTTCTGGAGTTAGGACTATCCCAACTTGTGAACAAACCATCCCGTGGTAGGAATTACCTAGATTTATTGCTAACTAATGACCCTGAGATTTTCAAAAATGTAAGTCTAGCTGTAAACTTTGGTAACTCAGATCATGCTGTAATAAATAGTGAAATTGATTTAAGCCTATACAAAGAAACTAAATCTCCTGAAAACATCCTTCTGGTACCGAACTTTAAGAATGCTGACTATAAATCAATAGCTTTGTTTCTTGCATCACAAAATTGGGACCAAAATTTCAAACATCTTAATACAGTCCAACAATACTGGGACTGTTTTATTGAAATCATTACCCAAAGTATAATTTTACATGTGCCATTGGTAAACAAGCACAAAAAATATGCCAAGAAAAAACGTTTTTATCCAAAAAATATATACAAGCTTCAAAATAAAAAGAAAAAAATCTGGAAAAATCGACATAAAAATAGCAATTTTAAAGATGAATTTAAAAAAGTTTCCAAAGAATACACTAAAAGTGTAAAAAAGTTCAATTCAGACTTAGAGGAGGAAGTTCTTAAATCTAATGATACCAGTTATTTTTTTAAATATATTAATAAACAAATCAAAACTAAAGAGAAAATTCCTCCAATCAAATGTTCAGATGGCAGTTATGCTAACGAAGACATTCAAAAAGTAGAAATTTTTGGAGAATATTTCAGTAGTGTTTTCACAAAAGATGATAAAAATTTGCCTTTTTTTGAGCCAAAAAATAATTATAAAATTGAAAACATAAATTTTACAGTTAGAGATGTTCTAAAATACTTAAAACTGCTTCCAAACAAATTGTCGCGCACCCCAGATGGCATTCCTGCTCTATTTTTAAAGCGCCTGGCAAAAGTTATTGCAGAACCGCTTTCAATAATATTTCAAAAATCATTTAATACTGGGGAAATTCCATATGACTGGAAAACTGCTCTTACTGCTCCTGTTTATAAAAAAAGTTTTAAAAGTGAAAAAGAAAACTATCGCCCAATTTCACTAACCTGTTTCTCTTGTAAAATCATGGAGCAAATTGTAAAGTGTGAGCTTTCTATCTTTTTTGTAAATATATTATCTCTACTTCAGCATGGTTTTAAAGATAAAAGCTCAACAGTTACGCAACTCCTTGATTGTTACAATGATTGGACATTGGCTATAAATAATAAAAAGCTAGTAGATGTAATATACCTTGATTTTGCAAAAGCTTTTGACACTGTGTCACATCAAAAACTTTTGTACAAATTGAGCAAATATGGAGTCTGTGGTAAACTTTTAAAATGGCTTGAAGCTTTTTTAACAAATCGAGTCATGAAAGTTATAATTAACAATTCCATTTCATCAGCATACCCAGTTATCAGTTCAGTACCACAAGGTTCAGTTTTAGGACCATTTCTTTTCTTGGTTTACATCAATGACATTATTGATTGCATTCAAAATTCAGAAATAAGACTTTTTGCAGATGATGCAAAAGTCTACACATGTTTTTCAGAGCATGATGATAATAGAATAAAACTTCAAAGTGATTTAGATCGAATTGCTAAATGGGCAACTGACTGGCAGCTTAATTTATCTGAAAATAAATGTGAAGTTTTACATATAGATATGGGTAAAACTTCTGAACAAACGGATTATTACTTAAATAATAAGAAGTTACCTAAAACTAATTTAGTCAAAGACTTGGGTGTTTACATAAGCAATGATTTAAAGTTTTCTTCTCATTGTCAAAAAATAGCTAGTAAAGCCATGAGAACAGCCAGTTTAATTTTTAGATGTTTTAAATCACAATCTGTAAAAAATTATCTTATTGCCTATAAATGTTTTGTACGTCCTACAGTTGAATATGCAAGTGCTGTTTGGAGTCCCTATCTGATTAAAGACAAATACCTTGTGGAAAAAGTCCAACGTGTCTTTACAAAAAGAGTTTTCAAAATCTGTAACTTGAAAGACTATGGGTACAACAGCAGGTTAAGTCTACTCAATCTAGAAACTTTGGAAAAACGTAGAGAAAAAGCAGATATGATTGAAACATTTAAGATAATAAATAGATTGGTAAATATAGACTTTAATAAATACTTCCATCTGAATACAAATCAAACAAGGGGTCATTCCAAAAAGTTAAAGATAGAACACTGTAGAATTAATTGTAGAAAGCACAGTTTTTTTAATAGAGTCCCAAAAAAATGGAACTCACTGAATGAAAAACAAGTTAATGCCAAAACATTGCATCTTTTTAAAAAATCTTTGCTTGAGATAACCAGATATGACTAAAAGAAGAGCTTTATATCTAAAGCCTTTAGTCATTTTTTTTCTAGTAAGGCAGCCAGGTTTTCTCTGTGATAATATACAAAATGTTTCTATTTTGTTTTTGTTTCTAACCATGTAGTGTAACTCAACTGGGTTGCACATTATGTACTTACTATTAACTATGTATAATTTGTCATTTGTACTTTACTGGAAAATAAATCTTAAATCTTAAAATCTACTGACACTGTTTGTTCATTTACAGCTTGCATTTTTATAAGGCGTCGTATTTTTGAAACATAAAACTACAAAGAAGGGTGGTTTACAAAATAAATTTCTGAAACAAATTGGTTTCACTTAACTTGGTTTTGGCGTCCAAGTTGACGACCACCGAGGCCAAGGATTTCCATGATCTCACTAAACCGCTTCTCCAGGGCTTCTTCCTCCGCGCAGACTGGATTATACGCTGTCAGCGGAGAAAGACGCACATAACGTTTATTCTCCAGCATTAAGATAATTATCTCATCCACTAACGTGCTATGTTGCACTAGCACCCATGGTCAATCTTGTTTTACAATTTAGATTTACAACGCGTCCTATTTTTGAAACATTAACACAACGGAAGTTATTAAACAGTTCCATTTACCTTGGCTTTGGCGCCCAGATTGACCCCTACCGAGGCCAGCAGATCCTCCAGGCTCTTACTGAATCTTCTCTCCAGTGCCTCTTCCTCCGCGTAGGCGGGGTTGAAGGCTGTCAGCGGAGCGATCGGCGGCACCACAGAAGTCCGAGGGGGCGGGATCAGCGGCTTCCGTCGCACCACCGGAGTAACGAGACCTTCATTAATGGTGTGAAGCTCCCCGTTTGGACCAACCAGACCGAATCTAAAGAAAACGGAACGTTGAAATTTGGTTAAGTGTATTCCAGCAAACGACATTTTTAATCGTATTAGAATCAGAATCAATGGTTTGAAATAATCATAGATGGGCAGCCTCCCGGTTTTTTTTTGGGCAGGGGGGTATAGTATAGCCGACCCCTAAAATTTATAAAAAAAGGGTATAATGAAAGATTTCGGGGAGTGTATCTCTCAAATTCCTGCCCTGTTAAAAATTTGTTTAAAACCATTTTTATTTAAACTTTATACTAAATGTGTATTTTTTACACAATATTACTTAAAACACAATTTTTAAGCTCAATTGCATATTCAATTATTAAATAAATTATATTATTATTCTATAAAACACAGCAATAAACGGAATTTAAAAAAACAGTAAGTACCTCATATTCTGGGTTGGAGCAGCTCCAGGATGTTTTACACTTGCCGCGTCCTGTAAATTCGGCGCCGAAAGTCGATTCTGCTTTTTCTGCTCTACACTGGCAACGCTCGCCTTGAACGCCGGGTCCTAATTTAAATAATAAAATTGCATACAGAAACGAAATCGATGTTTCTTTCTATTACACGATTTTAGTCAAAATGCACTGTTTTTATAAAATCTCTTACCCGTGATAGGGGTAGAGGATCAAACAGAGGCATCCACCCCTTGGCTAGAAATTTCGATATTAACAACAGCTATTAAAAAAACTTTTCTCCAATGTTGCTTTTAATTTCGACACACTAAATTGATACCCTTCTCCCTCTTCTTTCCATATAAATTTTTTGGTATAATTTTTTGATATTACTAACAAAAGCAGACTTTTTAGTAAAAGTTACCAGTATTTCGTGTATGTACTTCTTAAACTTAAATAACAAAATTTTAATCTTTTTAAATTCAATATTTTAGCCATATAAAAACTTAAATCAATGATTACGAATTTTTAAATTTTTAAAAACCCGACTCCTAATCTTTCTCTATAATTCGAACTGGCCGACTACTATGAGATATTTTTATGCTTTATTTAATAATCGGCCCCTCAAAATAAAAACAAGATAAGACTTATCCACTCCATAGCTTAAATATAATTAATTGCTCAAATACTTTAAAAGATTGTTAATTGTGATGTTATTATGATAGGTAGGCAACCTAAGGAATTTTTTGGAGGGGGAGGATATACATAATATCTTTTGATCAAATTTGGGGGTATACCAATCCCGGGAGGGGTATTATCCAAATATTTTATTCTCAGCGTTTCTGGTACCAGTACGAGTACCCGTCAAATTTTAGGTGAAGGGATGTCCGGGGTAATTTTAAATTTTTTAGAAGGAGGGCAGTTTCAGGATTTTTTTTAGAGAAAGGAGACCCCCTTTCATTTCTGTCAACCTAGATGGTTAAAAATTATCCTGCACAAATATAAACTCCTGCACTGAGACAGAAGTCTTCAGCCTGCCTCAGTTTTAAAATAAAAAAAGTGTAAAACTAACCTGTCGAGATAAAAGGTTTTCATCTTTGAATCCAACCGGTGGTACAGGACAGACCGGTTGCAGGGGCTTCTGC
The DNA here is from genome assembly GCA_030248175.1 of Microlaimidae sp. YZB2_3. Taxonomy (NCBI): domain Eukaryota; kingdom Metazoa; phylum Nematoda; class Chromadorea; order Desmodorida; family Microlaimidae; species Microlaimidae sp. YZB2_3. Next base: position 27,067 of record JASAMX010032916.1, read on the forward strand.
ACTTTCGGACTTTCCTTTCCGACCAATTCGTTTCGTTTTTGCAACCTTCAAAATTATATATATATATATATATATATTTAAATTATATATATATATATATATATATATATATATATATATATATATATATATATATATATATACAATGTAAATTTATACAACAATACAAGTATACGCCACCGGGCCTCCCCACACAGTCCCGACTATAGATGAACAAGGGGGTAGGGTGGGGTTCACCCCTCCCCTAGCCTCGATATTTTGGGCCTCCCTCCCCTAGAAAAAATCCAAGGGACCCCCCTCCCCCCAAATTTTCGATTTTTTTACCCTTGACCTCCCTCTAGATTTTGAAATCTTACTCCCCCCCTCCCCTCTCGAGAAAATTTTAATTACTTTTTTTATACTAAATTTTATTGCAAAAACGTGAATTTTTAACACAAATTCATGTTTTTTACACCCTTTTTATACCTAAATATTGCTTTTTATTCAATAAAATGTAGTATTATCTTATAAAAAAACTATTATTACATATTTAATAGTTTAAAAGTACTATTTTGTTTCTGAAATCGAACCTTGAAATCTTCCACCCCGGGTTGACCCCCCCTAGAAAGCTAAGGGGGGTTCGACCCCTCCTAGGACCCCCTCCTAAATTTTGAAATTTCATTTACCCGAGGTAAACACCCCTCTAGCTTTTTGACCGTGTTCATCTATGGTCCCGGCACGACGCACCCACACATGAGCATAGGGGGGGGGGTAGGGTGGGGTCCACTCCCTAGCCTTGAAATTTCGGCCCCCCTCCCCTAGAAAAAAATCTAGGCCCCCCTCCCCCAAAATTTTTAAGTTTTGACACCTACCCCCCTCTGTAATTCTAAATTGACCCCCTCCCCCCTTTCGTGTCAAATTTTAGGTATGAATTTAGGTCAAAATTTACTGTCACAAACACGATTTTGTAGTAAAAAACAGTACTTTTTTTACTCTTTTTATACATAAATAGCCTTTTTTAGTATATAAAATTCTATATTAGTGCTAAAAAAAACTTAAAACGGATTAACTTGATACACCAGCTACCCGACCAAAAACATCTTAACCCATGTAAGTTGGTGATTCATTTTAAGAAACCAGTGACATACCTATGCCCTTCCAGTCTGCGCTGTCTCATTTCCTCCACGCAGTTCCGGTAGCCGGCGGCGGCATTTCCCTCCGCTTCTTTTCCGCCATCTTTGCCATTCTTTCCCACACCGCCATTATTATTCCTGTCATTGTTGTTGTTATAATTATCCACGCCGCAGCCAGTCCACCCCTGAATTGCGTCCTTCCGTCTGGCCGCGTTCTCCCCACCGCCGGGTAATTGCGGTACCGATCCTCCAGGGGTCGATTCCGCCCCCAAGAGCGCCGGTTCCCCCCGTCGGGGTTGCGGGGTCGATTCCGCCCCGGGGAGATCCACTGTTCGTCCGGGCGGTACCCAGCCCAAGTCAGATTTCTCACGGCGGATACCAAAGTAAGGCTTTGGTTTCGGTTTGAGGGGCGGAGGTCGGGTCGGCCGCATGCTTTCCGACCGTCCAACAGATGGCACACCTAAAAACTTACATATTAGATTATTATATGAATATGCACCAATGGTAATTTTTTAATTTTTTTTGGGGGGAAGACGGGGATGCGACTGGGAGCGGAGGGCATATATTTTTGGTAGAGTCCGCTAGAGCATAGGTGGGCAAAGAGGGGGGGGGGTTATGTTATACCGTTTAACATGAGCAAGTTGGTCCGGAGTGCGGGGTTAAAGCCCAAATTAAGGGGGGAGGGAGGAATTAAAATCAGAGAAACGCAAAATACCCATATCGTTTTTTTTCTGGAGTGCATTTTACCCATATCGTTTTTCAATTTTAAAGAAAAAATAGGTAAAAAACGCTAATATAATATATCCCCCAAAAATCCCGATTATAGCAGACACCCTCCCTAAAATTCGGACTACGCTGGACACCCCTCCCCCCCACTTAAAATTGGAGAGTCCCAACCAGTATATACTAAAAACACTAAAACTGGGCTATTTGAGGTCATGGGCGTAGCCAGGGGGTCTAGGGGGTTTAGACAACTAGACCCCCCGTTTGGGTCGGCAAAAGAAAAAAATTGCGGTTAAACCCCTTTTGTATCGCCAAGGATAAAAATAGGTAAAAAACGCTAATATAATATACCCCCCAAAAATCCCGATTATAGCCGACACCCTCCCTAAAATTTGGACTACGCTGGACACCCCTCCCCCCACTTAAAATTGGAGAGTCCCAACCAGTATATACTAAAAACACTAAAACTGGGCTATTTGAGGTCATGGGCGTAGCAGGGGGGGGTTAACACCCCCGTTTGGGTCGGCAAAAGAAAAAAATTGCGGTTAAACCCCTTTTGTATCGCCAAGGATAAAAATAGGTAAAAAACGCTAATATAATATACCCCCCAAAAATCCCGATTATAGCCGACACCCTCCCTAAAATTTGGACTACGCTGGACACCCCTCCCCCCACTTAAAATTGGAGAGTCCCAACCAGTATATACTAAAAACACTAAAACTGGGCTATTTGAGGTCATGGGCGTAGCCAGGGGGTCTAGGGGGTTTAGACAACTAGACCCCCCGTTTGGGTCGGCAAAAGAAAAAAATTTGCGGTTAAACCCCTTTTGTATCGCCAAGGATAAAAATTTGGGGGTCTTGAACGGCCATTTTTTAAAAATTTTCTCACGCTTCGCTCCGCTCAGCGCTCGATTAAATATATAGTCTCCACTTCCAAATTTGTTGTACTTTGTTTTGTAATCTTGATATGATTACGCTGGACCAACTTCATTCTTAATGTTTTAATTGGTCTCCACTTCCAAATTCAGACCTGTGCTCGCCCCCCTCCGGGGTTTTATTGGGAGGGCAATTCCAAAACGGGGGGGGCACGGGGGGCAACTTTTTTGAAATGGGTGGGGCAATAAAACGGGGGGCAAGCAGGGGAGAAAAAAAAGAGAAAAAAAAGAAAAAAAGAGAAAAAAGAAGGTAAAAGGGAAAAAAGGGACAAAAAAACGAAAACAAGGTAAAAATAGGTCTAAAATGGCTTAAAATATATTGAAATAGGATAAAAACTGCAAAAAATTCACGATGGCGTCAGTCGCCATAGGTCAAAAATGGTGTCATAATTTTAGGGTACTTTTTCATTTTTTGGCGGGGGGGGACATTTCCAGACCGCGCACAGGTCTTCAAATTTGTGTTACTTTGTTCTGTAATCTTAATACAACTACACTGGACCCCCCCCCTTATATTGGTATATAGTGGGATTTGGGATTAAAAATTTAAAGGTTAGGAGAAGTAATTTTAAAAACATTTTCTCGCACTTTGCATTTCTCAGCTGTAATTCAATCAATGTACTCATTTTTTTAGTTGTTAATGTTTTGGAAATCGAAAGTTTTAAGGCATCAAAATGTTTGTAAAAATTTTTTTCTTTGTTTTATAGATTTATTCTTATTAAACAGAAAATAATGTAGTATGTGACATAAACAAGACATTTTTTTAGCCCTTTTATGACGTTTAGGATTTGAACCTCCATCCCCTTTGGGAAATTTTGTTCAGGGTTGGACCCCCTCCCTTTCAGCCCATGTTTGAGGCATACCCCAAAAAAATTTTGGGACAAACCCCCCTAAATTTCAGAGGTCGGTATACGGCCCCTAAATTTTAGGGGGAGGGGTGAAAAGAACTCCAACCCCAAAAACCCCCCCCCAAAAAAAAAAACCCCCCCCAAAAAAAAAAAAACACAAACACCCCACAAACAAACACACCCCCCCCCCCCCCCCCCCGGCTATAATCCGGGTTTTCCTTTGGGGATGGTTTGGGTATAACCCTTCCCAACTTATGGTCGTCTATTAATCTTAGCATAGCGTTGTAACTAAAGAATATTTATAGCTAATTTTTTAATATACATCATGTTTATAATCGGGTTTATTTTGGTTTAAATGCAAAACAAATCAAATCCAGATGGAATGGGTTTTTGAGTTAGTAAGGTTTTTAAAAAATTAAATTATTTTATCAAAAAAAAATGTTTACACTTTGAATTGAAAAATTAGTCAACCCCTTTCACATCATAATCGATTACTAAATTTTCATCAAGGGACTAAAGTTTAATCGCTGCCCGCGTGAAAATGCAAACCGGATGGAGGGCCTGGCACTAAAAATATAAATTAGTACCTATTTTTCGCGATAGGAAATTATTGTTATAACAACAACGAGTGCAAACAAAGCCAATCTCAACTACTTATTGCAGAAAAACATGTAAAAACTATCTCTAAACCAAACCTTCGCGGGGTTTTTTTTAATGCGGAATAATAAAATAATCAGCAATGAATGGCTCAGCAGCTCGTTAAACCACTTTGCAATATATTATGTGAATCATTCGAACACCACCTGACATTTACTTCCCGCCTGACAGTACGAATTCATTTTTTCATTTATTATTACTAATCAGACAACTTAGCCGACTACATTAGTCTATGCATTAAAAAGAGATTATATAGTTACAAATAACAATAACAAAATATCCTACACCTCATATAAAATAAGTTTATATTAACAGTAAATTTCAAGAATTTATATTTAAAAAGAAAAAAAAACAGATGGTGTTAAATGAAAATAAATTTACAAAATTGTAAACTAAAAACCAATCCATGTCTGCTCAAACATAGTCGCAATCAGGGACGTAGCCAGAGTTTCATTTTTTTGGGGGGGAGGGGGCCGATTGTAGTACAAAAAAAACTCGGGAGGGGGGGGGGTCCGCCCTTCCCCCCCCCCCGAAATTCGGGGGGGGACGGAGCCCCCCTTAATTTAAGTTACAAATTACATTAGCACACATTGGCAGAGCCTGGATTTCACAAAAAAAGAATTAAGAGACCTTTCAGACCCCTTGGCTACACCCACATTGTAAACCAAAGCACATGAGCAGCATCTTGACTCCATGTTATTTAGGGTACCTACCTACCTATATAAAAAATTCGAGCCAATGCTATAGGTGGCTGGAAAATTTAGGAGGAGGGGGAGGTACATAAATCAATCAATATGATTGTTTGTTTTGCTTTCTGTGTAGTATTTATTACTTATAAAAAATATTGTACTAACTTTGTAATAACATTAGCATTAGGCAAGATAAATAGCGAGATATATAGAAAGTGATATTATAGAAAGTGGCCGCTGAGCAGCGAAGCGAAGCGGAAAATTTTTTTTGTTTTTTGGGGGTCAATTGGGGTACTAAAATTATTTTATAGTTATTATTATTATAAATTATTTTATGGAAATTTTTGAATTTTTAGCCTCTGAAAACCCACAGATTTTACTATCTGGCGACCATTTCGGGGGGGGGCGCGGGGGGCGGGGGGGGGGGGGGGGGGGGGGGGCCGGGGGGGGCCCCCCGGGGGGCCCCCGGGGGGCCTTGGGGGGGGGGGGGCGCCCCCCCCCCCCGCCCAACCACTATCCCTATTTTTCCCCCTGTCTGACTGTTTGGGGGGGGCCGGCCGCCCCCCCTGGATACGTCCCTGGTCGCAATCTATAATCTTTGGAAATAAATATTATATAAACTTTGGCAAATCCCTGTCAAAATAAAACATTTTGTATAAATTTGTTTCTTTTTTAAATGCGTTGGATTCCATAATCCACAAGTGTTTGAAAACTCAAACCAGATTTTTTTCCAAAATGAAATGACTTTTTATTTAACTTGGTGGTGACCTTTATTTTATAAATTGCATAACCGATTACCGAATTATAGGTGCTTTTTATGGGAAAATGGTTTTTAAAACTGTAGGCTCTCTTAACTAAAAAAACTTCAAATAAAAAATTGAAATTTTTTTTATTTTGTCAATTGAAAATAAGTTATAATTCAAACTTATTATGCATGCTAATATAATTTAATTTTTAATTTTTTTTACTTAAAAAATAAGGTATGTCTGTTTAAATACGATTAAAAACTATAATATTTTAACAATGCTGCTGGCATTTAGAATAAAATTAACAAGAAGGAAGACCTTACATGATTCATTATTAGATGACCTAGATTCATTATAACTTAAAATTGACCGAGTAATACAATAGGTGTTTTTTATTGAAAAAAAAGTGTTTTTAACTCCAACAACTTATACACAAGAAAAAAACATTCTGTAAGATTAACAAATATTTTACAAAGTTTAGTTTAGTATCAGTGTCGTGCCCAGGATTTTATTGGGGGGGGGGGGGGTGTGGGTGGGTTACATACTAACCCTGAGGGGGGTCGGGGGCGGCAGCCCCCCCAGAAATATGGGGTCTGGGGGGCGAGAGCCCCCCAGCGGGGTCAAGGGGCAGAGCCTCTTGTCAGGGGGGTCCGGGGGGCAGAATGCCCCCTGTGGGAGAAAATTTTTAATTTAAGGCGCTAAAATACACTAGAAATTTTAATTCCAGATGATAATTAAAACAAAATTTAAGGTTTTTTTATTCCTATCCATTTAAAACATGTGTTTAAAACGTTAATAAAAGGTTAATAGTGTTTATAGTAGTTTTATTTAACATGTATGCCTTAACTATTGAGCGGCAAAATCGATTTGAAATTGAAAAACTGAGATAAATTGTCAATTTAAACTACCCCCGCGAAGCGGGGAAAATTTCGTTTTTTGACTATTAATATGCTTTTGGAAGGCATCAGGAAAGTTTCTGTATTAATATTTAAGAAAAAAATTTTCTCTCCCAAAATTCAAAAAACGTAAGGGACGTTTTGCGACCATAGGTGAGCACGGTCGGGTAAGCTAGGGGGGGGGGGGTGGTTACCCGGGGTAAATCGAATTTTAAATTCTAGGAGGGTGTCCTAGGAGGGCCCGGACCCCCCTCCCTAGCTTTTTAGGGGGGTCGACCTGGGGTGCGAAATTTTGAAATCTAGAGGGGGGTCAGGTCAGATCTGGTGTCTAAAGCAAAACAGTTTTAAACCATAATAACTTTAATAATTGTTCTTTTTATAGGATACTATATTTTATTGAATAAAAAGCCATATTCATGTATAAAAGGGTGTAAAAGCATGAATATGTGATGAAAAGTCACGTTTTTGGAAGAAAATTTAGTATAAAAAAGTTACCTAAAATTTTCCCGAGGGGGGAGGGGGGGGGTCAGATTTCAAAATCTAGAGGGGGTTCAGGGGTAAAAAATTCGGAAATTTAGGGGGAGGGGGGGCCCCTAGATTTTCGTCTACGGGGGGGGCAAAATTTCGAGGCTAGGGGGGTGGACCCCACCCTGCCCCCCTTTCTCACCTATGTTTGCGACTCCTCCCCGTCCTATTTGAGAAAATTTTTTTACTCACCCGTTTTAGTTTGCTGCGTTCGAAAAGCGTCTTGAGCTGACTCCGCGGAACTCCGCATACTGTCCGATTCCGATCCTTCGCAATCCGCCAACGGTACCGCATTCTCCCCTCGGTTCAGTCTGGGTTATAAAGGTTCGGCGCCAGCAAAACTTTAAGAACACCGCAAACAAAAAATTTATTAAATTTCAAATCTATTTTTAGCGTTTTTAAAACCTTTTGTTACAACTTTGAGCCAGGCAGACCAAGGCTATTTTGGTCGTAATCGTTGAGCGGTTAGCGATGCATAGAAAAACAGCAAACCAAACACTGGGAAAAACTGATCTGCCTACCAAAAAACTTTGAATTCTAATTCTCAGGGCTCGCATTCCGGGCGGTTTTCAATGCACAGCGTTCAGTTATAAACCACTTTTGTAATCATAGGTGTTTTTGGTCGGGTCCGCTAGGGGGGGGGGGTCCACCCCCGGGTGTAAGGCCAAATTTTTTTTGGGGGGGGGTTCCAGGGGGGTCCGGACCCCCCTGGCTTTTTAGAGGGAGTGTCGACCCCGGGTGCGAGATTTCAAATTTAGGGGGGGGTCAGGGGGGTTCAATTTTTTAGCAAAATTTTTTTAACTCAATAATTTAAGTGTTTTTAGGTCTAATATTGAATTTTATGTATTAAAACAGCCTATTTAGGCCTAAAAAGTGTATTTAAACACTGTTTTTAACTAAAAACCCGTGTTTTTGACAGTAAATAAAAAAAATATACTTCCAAATTGGTCGGGGGGAGGGGGGTCAGCCTTGCTAGGGGGGGGGGGTCAGGCCAGACCGCTCTCGATCTTGGGGGGGGGACCCTGAATTTTTTCTAGGGGGGGGGGTCCAAAATTTTGGCTCTAGGGGGGGAGTGCACCCCTCTGTCCCCCCACAAAAACACCTATGTTTGTAATACATATAAAAACGAGCAAAAATTTTCGGTTTTTACATAAATTTAATTAAACATAAATAAAAGTGAATTATTTTAGTTAATTAGAGCAGAAGTGGGCCGGCTACGAATATTCCATATGAACGGCTGAAACTCTGTATCAGCACTGTTACTGGTATATGGAATTGAGTATTATAAAATTTTAAAATATCCGAACCTAGAAAATTTAAATGAGCGACAAAAAAGGAAACAAATGGTGCGTGATGATATTTTTGTTTTGAATCTAAAAGAATTATTGAAAAAAAGGAAATATAAAAAATCTTAAATTACATCACTTGAAACAAAACTAAAAATATTCCAAAAATACTTGCAGTGCGGGTTAAATTTTCAAACTTTCAGAACTTTGTACTACTAAAAGAAACGCGCTAACCCAATGATATTTTTATGATAGGTACTCTAAGGGGTGGTTCACACCGGAGTGGCAAGTGACAAATGATGCGTTCCGCGCATGTTTATATAATTACGCGGTCTGAACGGTGCGTCGCGTCATTTGTCAACTGCCACTCCAGTGTGAACCAAAAATACGTCAAACAAAATTTTTTACATACATAAAACTCTTGTATTGCAAAATCGCTTCACTACTTTATCGCCGTTTAATGAATAATACTGGCGGGGTTTGGTTTAACTAAGTGTTGTTATTATAAATTTTGTTCTCAATATCAATTAGTTCATTCAACCAATTTATCCAAATTAGCAATGTGCTGTCACGTCAAAATTTAATATTTAAGAAAACTTATACGTAAATATTTTCTTATAAAATAGTTTTTGTAATTTGTTGGCGTTTTGGAGCACCAAATACGCATAAAAACTTTAAATTTCCAGTCTCTAAGGGAGGCCGAATTTAACTGCTGTGTTTCTATTTTCTATGTCTTAGTATTTTTCCCATATCGAAGATTTTGAGAAGGTTGTGGAAGTTCGGAAAGTGATGGAACCTCCCTTACTAATACCTCCACGCTCAGCACGGTTATCCCTTAACGTGCCGACGCCGAACCTTTCTTTCTCTTGCGGGTTATTTTCTGTCGTTGTTGTTGGTGCCGCTTCGCTCCTACCTTTCGCGACCGCAGGCGTCGGTGTTTCCGGTTTAAACGTTTGGAGGCGCCTCGCGCCGCTAAGGGACGGACTTCCTTGTACCTTAGCCTCTGTCGTGACATTCCAGTCCCGCCCGGCCGCGACATTCCAGTCCCCACCGGTCTCGTCTTGCTGCTGCTGGCGTAGTAGGCTGCTGACGCTCCGTGCCGCCACGCCGTCGTTTCCTCCCCCGGAAAAGGCCGGGACTAGCGTGTACGTGTTGTTGGCGATGTTGGCGGCAGCTCGCGAGTCAACCTTTAAACCAATTATAAATACTAAGACGGAAAAATTATACAACACTGCAGTCTTTATTGTATTTATTATTGTTTTGTTCAGAAGCAGAGAAAACGTTTTCCCAATCCTTTCAAAAAATTACAGAATCAGACCTGTATAATGCGGTCCGGCAATGCCCCTAGTTTGGAGTAAACCTTTAAACCAATTAAAAACACATACAAGACTGCATTATTGCAATTATAACTGTATTCAGAAGCAGAAAAAACGTTCCCCTTCCGTTAAAACAAAAACAAGCACAAAATCAAACCTATACAATACACGCTACGACGATGCGCCTTTAAACCAATTATACTAAAACGCATAAAAAGTTATGTAACTGTAGTATTGTATATTTATGGCTGTATTGTATCCAGATGTGGAGAAAATTCGCCCTTTTTTAAATAAGCACATGATTAGACCCATACATGGGCAAGTTGGTCCGGAGTGGGGGGGTTAAACCCCAAATTATGGGGGGGGGGGTTAAAATCCGAAAAACGCAAAATACCCATACATATCGTTTTTTTTCTGGAGTGCATTTTACCCATATCGTTTTTCGATTTTGAAGGAAAAATAGGTTAAAAACACTAATTTTAGGTCAAAAAGCCCTTTTTATTGCATTTTTGAGCTTTTTATTGCTTAAAACATTCATTTTGACCTCAAAACTTAAGTTTGGGGGCAGTTAGAAGTCATTTTAAAGACATTTTTTTTTTTCATTTTTCCAAAATTGGGGGGGTTAACTTTTTCTCCCACCCCCCACTTCTGAGTGGGGGGGGGTTATAAACCCCAAGGGGGGGGGTTAACCCCCCCAACCCCCCCCCGTGCCCATGTATGATTAGACCCGTGCACGGTCTTCAGATGTCCTCCGTTTCGGCGTTTCACCCACCCAAAAAAGAAAAGGGACATGTCATGGGTGAGAAGTTTAGAATATTTTTACGGTTTTTTTAATTCCTCATCAATGCCGACAAATGTCGGAAAATTAGAAAATTGATAAAACCACCACCTATACCTTTTAAAAAAATGTTAGATAAATTTAAGTCATGATGTTTTCAATAAAAACGTGAATTTTTACAATAAATCAGTATTTTTACATCTAAATATTTTTCCACTTTTGCTCCGACGAAGTTGTCAATTATAACGAGAAAGTTGCCGATTTGTTTAACAAAAAATCAAATTTACTTTTCGCTCTTCTTTGTCTTTTTTTGCGTTACCGGTAGACGAAGATGAAAAAAATCGCCAATTTCGAAATCCACGAAAACTGGAGCGGGGGTCCGATTTAGTCGGAGAAACATCTGAAAAATTGGATAATTAATTAAATGATAATCTTCAGTGATAGAAATAGAACACTCTTTCCCTTAGCATACTCCACAAAATCACTTAATAGGTGAGTGGAAAAATCATCTTATAGGTGGGTGGAATATTTCACCCTTTAAAATGTAGATTTTTAGCGCGCTGTTTTTATCGATCTGTTTATCGCAGCTGCGAATTTAAAAAAAACACAATTACCGACTATTATAGAATTTACTATTTAACACAGTTTTTATTTGTTGAAATTTTACCCAAATGAATTAAATTAATTATTCCAGGGTAAACTATTCCACACTTTTATTTAGCTCCCGTCTCCATTTTGTACTATTCTTTTTTTTTCAGTTGGATTATCGCAGCTGAAAACTAGCATCCACACTATACTAATCCAGCGTGTTAAAACAGAAAATGTAAATTCACCTTAAATCTACAGTAACTGACCTAAATTTGGCTAAGCTTAATTTTAGCCCCAGCTGTTACTTTTACCATGCGCAAAATAATGAATAACTGCGTTGCGTTATATTTGCGCATGACAGAAATAACAGTGGTGGTAGCCGAAATTAAGGCTGACCGAATTCAAGTCAGTTACTTACACTAAATGGTGTTAAGAAGCTCACTTTCTGCGCTGTTCCCTTTTTTTCCAACTGATCCGTCGCAGCTGAGAACTCGTTCCGTTCGACGACCTCCTGTTTTTTTCGTCGTTGTCGAAGGGGCGACGGGGGCGGAACCTGCGGTTAAATTCTCGTGCGCCGATTGGCTACGGCTCATTTCTGACCCGCCGCCGATTGGCCGCGGAAATCGGGGCTCCTCCGCGGACTTCCGTCCACTTGTGAAATCGGTTTTGTCTGAAAATTTGCATAAAATATTTATTTAAATGAGCATAGTGTTAAATATTTGGCTTCGCTTGCAAAACCTACACAAAAATGGGTATTATTCCAGTATATCCGATAAAATTAAACTATAGTTTGAGAAAACGATGTCACGAAAATTCATTTTTTTTTAAATATCTTCGAATCTAACAGGTCATACTGGACGAATAATATAACAAGCCTAATAAATTGATGCATTTGGCAAAACATATTCAAAGGATCACTATCACAAATGAAATTCCTATATCGCGATCGCCGTAACACATTACCCCTTTAATGCAGAACAGATTGAGCTGAAATTAAAAAATGATGTAGCCTTATACCAAATTTCAAATTATTAGGTAGGTGTGGTATTAAAGGAGCAGTCCGGTTCAGGCGATATAAGATTTTGTAAAAGATTACAATATGTTGTATTTTATCATTTAAATTAAGTAGATATGGTACCATAGGAGCAGTCCGTTTCGGACGATATAAGATTTTGATTTGTGACAGTGCTCCTTTAATAGAATAAAAGACTAGAATATAATGTTGTATTTTATCAAGGTTATTAAAAACGCCACGATATCTCTAAAAATTCACCTAAATAACTTCGAACATATTATAAAAAGTTAAAACAGCTTTATGTTACTCATTTCTATGGCTTTATATAACTTCATTTCAAATCAAACATAAAAGGAAGCTTCACTCTAACTAGGCGGAGCTCCGGACTACAATAATGTGGGATAAAACATCAGCATATAATTTTACAATTGTACTATCAATAACAAAATAAAACTACTATACTCGAAATTTTAGCGCAAGTGCACTTCGGTTCTGCCTCCGTGTCGTTCTCCGTCTTCGCTTCGGACAACCGCCGGCTTTCCGTCTCTTCTCCGGTCTGTTCGTCATCCGTCGGCCCCCTTTCCCCCGGGAGAGGTTTCGCCTCTCCGGGAGTTATCGCCGGGGGTACGGCGTTTGATTTTTCGCTCCCGAAAGTCGACAGTCCACCGAGGGGAAGACGTCGACCGGCGGGGTCGATCGAGCCCCGAGGGAGGAGCGAAGGCAAACCACCGACGGTGGACGATGAGAAATTCGACCCCTCGGGGGCGGCGGGAATTTCCGGAGGGGAATTAGCAACCCCGCCG
>JASAMX010032918.1:0-46350 GCA_030248175.1 Microlaimidae sp. YZB2_3
ATGAAATAACTGAACGTGCATCATCTTTAATTCAGTTGAAACTTCTGTATACTTGTGCCTGACTGAATGGTACTAGCCCCAAAACCTTAATTTTAGCCCAAAAACCTATTGGTTATGATCATAGGTGGGAGCCTCCCGGATTTGGGGGGTGTCAAAAATTTAAAACTAATACCATTGTCCCAAATATTTCACTGTTTCGTTTGATAGTTTATTTCTATAACAGAGTGCATTTTTATTATTACTTTTTATAAAAATACTTAGTCCTCATACATCTCTGTAAAAAGTAATTTAAAAACGGGCTAATCTTAGCTCATTGATTTTTAACAGAAAATATTAAAGGTAAACATTTAAAACCTAAAATACGGCTGTTAGGTCTGGTTTACACCCAAGTGACAACGCTTTCTACGAGTGTTTACACCGTTACATCGCCACTTGTGACTGCAGTGTGAACGTGTCGTCCATTGTCTATCACTCAAATCTTAAAGCCAAGCTGTAGGCAAATAAAACCTAGCTGACATTGATGATTTTGCAGTATTGAATCTACTATTTAACAATAAAAACATTTAAAACTTTCAGAAAAAAAACGGTTCAATATTAAAAATTGAATACCATAGTTTAACAATTATTCATCAAATTACTCAATCTTAAAATTTTGAACAAAAATGCAATTTTTTAAAAGGAAATTTGACTACTTTTTATATATTTTGTGAAAATGCGGGAATTGAAAAAAATATGCGCTGTTATTCGTTTTTTTTAACATCATAACCGCACAATTTTAATTGGTCCGCTCATATCTCCCATACAAAATTACGAAGTCAGCCAGATGAGATTTAATTCACCCATAAAGCAATTATATTTGATAAAATCTGGCATTAGAGGCGTGTGATATACGGAATTCTCTTAAATGTTATTGGCATATTTTTGAAAACTATTTCTATTTGATATTTTTGTGACTACCCATTAGGGTAGTGCATTTAATTTCGGCACTTTTTTGTTTTTCCGATGTAACTTTTCATTGTATGGCCCGATTTTCATGTTTGATAGCTCATTTTGAAGCTTTCACGATACTGCGTTGCGTCACAAAAGTTTCACTGTACGAAAGTATTTTTTTTACTTAATTAAATCAGTTTTTAAAAAATGGAAAATTGCCGAAATTAAATATGTGCATTTAATTTCGGCACTTTACAAACAATCGATTGTTTCTCAGTAAAAAAATCATCATTTTCAAAAATTTAAAAGCCTATCATTATCTTCAGACAGTTTTCTTTAATTTAAGCTTCTACTTGTTGTTCAACGTGTAACTGGCAAAAAGTTACAGCTAAAATGCCAAATGGTATCAAAATGAGCAAAATTTGGGAAAAAAGTGCATTTAATTTCGGCACTTTTTAAAAGGACCCTCTTAATCGAGTTTAAGTGCAGTGCTATGACCCCTACACATTTCAACGTTGTCTTTTAACTATTTACAACTACAATTTAACACCCGACCACTTAATTCAATCCGTTTTTACCTACAGCATATGAGTGCCGAAATTACACTATTTTATTTTATAACGATTGCTCACCACAGACGCAACGTAGAACCACGGGGACTAAAAATTCGGAAAATAGACTAAATTTTACCAGGACAGTTTAATTTTTAAACCAATTTATTGCGTAATCATGAAATGCCCATGTTCTAAAAACGAGTAACAAATTTATTTTTTATAAATCACATAATTTCATATAAAAATATCATAACATAACAAATAAAAGGCTCACGACAGTCATCTACATATAATTAGCCCTCATTTGAGCTATCAAACGTCGTATTCCGTCCAGGATTACCAAAGATAGCAGTTGCAAATTACAAATGCCCAATTGGAAAAGTACCGAAATCAAATGCAATAGAAATGCTGTCATCAAAAACAAAAGTAAAATCTAGTAAGTTATTAGTCTGACCCATTTGTCCAGTAAATGATAAAGTCTATCTGAATACAACTAACATCAGTTTTTGTCACTATGGTTCAGAAATCACAACTTAAATTCTGATTTAAAAAAAAAATAATTTTTCGCTGGTAAACGTGTGCCGCCTATTGCCTCCAAAAATACGTAACTTACTTTTACTTCTGGAAAATTTACTTAGACGTGGTATTAGTTATAATAATTTATTTTACTACTATGCCACGTTGTCCACTGGTTTTTGTTTCGCGCACGTTTTACTTTTAATGTTTTTGTGTGCGAACTTCCAATGCAAACGCAAACTTCTATTATTTTTTTTTAAATTTTTTAAAACATTAGGGTAGTGCATTTAATTTCGGCACTTTTCCCAATTGGGCATTTTTGATTTTGGACTATATCTTTGGTAATCCTGGACAAAATACGACGTTTGATAACTCAAATGAGAGCTAATTATATGTAGATGACTGTCGTGAGCTTTTTATTTATTATGTTATGTTATTTTCTTGTGAAATTATGTTATTTATAAAAAATAAATTTGTTACTCGTTTTTAAAACATGGGCATTTTATGATTACGCTATAAAGTGGTTTAAAAATTAAACTGTCGTGGTAAAATTTAGTCTATATTTTCCGAATTTTTAGTCCCCGTGGTTCTACGTTGCGTCTGTGGTGAGCAATCGTTATAAAATAAAATAGTGTAATTTCGGCACTCATATGATGTAGGTAAAAACGGATTGAATTAAGTGGTCGGGTGTTAAATTGTAGTTGTAAATAGTTAAAAGACAACGTTGATATGTGTGGGGGTCGCGGCGCTCCATCCTAAACTGAATTCAAGAGGGTCCTTTTAAAAAGTGCCGAAATTAAATGCACTTTTTTCCCAAATTTTGCTCATTTTGATACCATTTGGCATTTTAGCTGTAACTTTTTGCCAAGTTACACGTTGAACAACAAGTAGAAGCTTAAATTAAAGAAAACTGTCTGAAGATAATGATAGGCTTTTAAATTTTTGAAAATGATGATTTTTTTACTGAGAAACAATCGATTATTCGGGGAGTGACAAAATTAAATGCACATATTTAATTTCGGCAATTTTACATATTTTTAAAAACTGATTTAATTAAATCGAAAAAAAATACTTTCGTACAGTGAAATTTTCGTGACGCAACGCAGTATACATAGTGAAAGCTTCACAATGAGCTATCAAACATAAAAATCGGGCCATACAATGAAAAGTTACATCGGAAAAACAAAAAAGTGCCGAAATTCAAATGCACTACCTAATGGGTAGTCACAAAAATATCAAATAGAAATAGTTTTCGAAAAAATATGCCAATAACATTTAAGAGAATTTCCGGATTATCACACGCCTCTAATGCCAGATTTTATCAAATATAATTGCTTTATGGGTGAATTAAATCTCATCTGGCTGACCTCGTAATTTGTTTGAGAGACATGAGTGGACCAATAAAAATTGCGCGGTTATGACGTTTAAAAAAACGAATAAAAACGCATAATTTTTTTTTAATTTTCACTTTTTCACAAAATATATAAAATTATTCAACTTTATCCTTTTAAAAAATTACATTTTGTTAAATTAAGATAATTTAATATAATAATAATGTTAAACTATTGCATCTTAATCTTTAATATTAAATCGTTTTAAATGGGTTTATTGTTAAATAGTCAATTCAATACTAAAAATTATCGAGGACAGCTAGGTTTTATTGCCTATAGTTTGGCTTTAAGATTTGAGTGATAGACAATGGACGACACGTTCACACTGCAGTCACAAGTGGCGATGTAACGGTGTAAACACTCGTAGAAAGCGTTGTCGCTTGGGTGTAAACCAGACCTAACAGCCGTATTTTAGGTTTTAAATGTTTACCTTTAATATTTTCTGTTAAAAATCAATGAGCTAAGATTAGCCCGTTTTTAAATTACTTTTTTTACAAGATGTATGAGGACTAAGTATTTTTATAAAAAGTAATAATAAAAATGCACTCTGTATAAGGAAATAAAGACCTATTCAAACCAAATCAAAGGCTATGCGACAGTGAAATATTTTGGGACAATGGTATTAGTTTTAAATTTTTGACACCCCCCAAATCCGGGAGGCTGCCCACCTATGATCATAACCAATAGGTTTTTGGGCTAAAATTTGAGGTTTCGGGGCTAGTACAAGTACAAGTCAGGCACAAGTATACGAAGTTTCAACTGAATTAAAGATAATGCGCTCAGTAATTTAGTTTACCGTAACAAATTCATTACTATTGGGTAATGTTGGACGAAGAGTCTCAATCATGGAGGTGAAATTTTTTTTCGCCCCTCCTGGCTTCTTAACGCCTGCCCTTTGCATAATCTGCATAGGGAAAATAAGATTTAGGTAATGCAACAAAAACAACCATTGGGTACATTTTGTATGCATAGCTAATTAGATTAAATACGGTAATTATGTTTTTTTAAAATATAAAAAAAATCAAAATTACCCCTTCTAACACTGAACCGTCAACTTCTAACAGATCAACGCTATCCCCACTAGCCATTCTTTGGTTTGGTTTGATAGTTTACTTCTATAACAGAGTGCATTTTTATTATTACTTTTTATAAAAATACTTAGTCCTCATACATCTTGTAAAAAAAGTAATTTAAAAACGGGCTAATCTTAGCTCATTGATTTTTAACAGAAAATATTAAAGGTAAACATTTAAAACCTAAAATACGGCTGTTAGGTCTGGTTTACACCCAAGTGACAACGCTTTCTACGAGTGTTTACACCGTTACATCGCCACTTGTGACTGCAGTGTGAACGTGTCGTCCATTGTCTATCACTCAAATCTTAAAGCCAAACTATAGGCAAATAAAACCTAGCTGTCCTCGATAATTTTTAGTATTGAATTGACTATTTAACAATAAACCCATTTAAAACGATTTAATATTAAAGATTAAATACCACAGTTTAACAATTATTCATCAAATTACTCAATTTGGAAGAAATGTAATTTTTTAAAAGGATAAAATTGAATAATTTTATATATTTTGTGAAAAAGTGAAAATTAAAAAAAAATTATGCGTTTTTATTCGTTTTTTTAAACGTCATAACCGCGCAATTTTTATTGGTCCACTCATGTCTCTCAAACAAATTACGAGGTCAGCCAGATGAGATTTAATTCACCCATAAAGCAATTATATTTGATAAAATCTGGCATTAGAGGCGTGTGATATACGGAATTCTCTTAAATGTTATTGGCATATTTTTGAAAACTATTTCTATTTGATATTTTTGTGACTACCCATTAGGGTAGTGCATTTAATTTCGGCACTTTTTTGTTTTTCCGATGTAACTTTTCATTGTATGGCCCGATTTTTATGTTTGATAGCTCATTTTGAAGCTTTCACGATACTGCGTTGCGTCACAAAAGTTTCACTGTACGAAAGTATTTTTTTTATTTTATTAAATCAGTTTTTAAAAAAATGGAAAATTGCCGAAATTAAATATGTGCATTTAATTTCGGCACTTTACAAACAATCGATTGTTTCTCAGTAAAAAAATCATCATTTTCAAAAATTTAAAAGCCTATCATTATCTTCAGACAGTTTTCTTTAATTTAAGCTTCTACTTGTTGTTCAACGTGTAAGTGGCAAAAAGTTACAGCTAAAATGCCAAATGGTATCAAAATGAGCAAAATTTGGGAAAAAAAACTTTTTAAAAGGACCCCCTTAATCGAGTTTAATTGCAGTGCTATGACCCCTACACATTTCAACATTGTCTTTTAACTATTTACAACTACAATTTAACACCAGACAACTTACTTCAACCCGTTTTTACTACATCAATATGAGTGCCGAAATTACACTATTTTATTTTATAACGATTGCTCACCACAGACGCAACGTAGAACCACGGGGACTAAAAATTCGGAAAATAGACTAAATTTTACCAGGACAGTTTAATTTTTAAACCAATTTATTGCCTAATCATGAAATGCCCATGTTTAAAAACAGTAACAATTTTATTTTTTATAAATACATAATTTCACATGAAAATAATAACATAACAAATAAAAAGCTCACGACAGTCATCTACATATAATTAGCTCTCATTTGAGCTATCAAACGTCGTATTCTGTCCAGGATTACCAAAGATATAGTCCAAAATCAAAAATGCCCAATGCGGCCAAAAAATAAAAATAAAATCGCAAATTATGCATACCCTAGCCATAATGACAGTCTATCTCTAATTCAATAATCTATAGCCTTTTTAAAATGACTATGGAGAAACTCACAACTTAAATTTTGAATTTAAAATAAATAATTTTGGTGGTAAAGGTGTCCCGCCTATTGCCTCCAAAAATACGTAACTTACTTTTACTTATGGAAAATTTACTTAAGACGGGGTATTAGTTATAATAATTTAAATTTTACTACTATGCCACGTTGTCAATTTTAAGAATTAAATCAAACAAAATTCCGTTCTTCACGTTTAATTTAAAGACATTAGGGTAGTGCATTTAATTTCGGCACTTTTCCCAATTGGGCATTTTTGATTTTGGAGTATATCTTTGGTAATCCTGGACAGAATACGACGTTTGATAACTCAAATGAGAGCTAATTATATGTAGATGACTATCGTGAGCTTTTTATTTATTTTGTTTTGTTTTTTTCTGGTTAATTTATTTTTTTTATAAAAAATAAATTTTTTACTCGTTTTTAAAACATGGGCATTTTATTATTACGCTATAAAGTGTTTTAAAATTTAAACTGTCGTGGTAAAATTTAGTCTATTTTCCGAATTTTTAGTCCCCGTGGTTCTACGTTGCGTCTGTGGTGAGCAATCGTTATAAAATAAAATAGTGTAATTTCGGCACTCATATGATGTAGGTAAAAACGGATTGAATTAAGTGGTCGGGTGTTAAATTGTAGTTGTAAATAGTTAAAAGACAACGTTGATATGTGTAGGGGTCATAGCACTGCACTTAAACTCGATTAAGAGGGTCCTTTTAAAAAGTGCCGAAATTAAATGCACTTTTTTCCCAAATTTTGCTCATTTTGATACCATTTGGCATTTTAGCTGTAACTTTTTACCAGTTACACGTTGAACAACAAGTAGAAGCTTAAATTAAAGAAAACTGTCTGAAGATAATGATAGGCTTTAAATTTTTGAAAATGATGATTTTTTTACTGAGAAACAATCGATTATTTGTAAAGTGCCGAAATTAAATGCACATATTTAATTTCGGCAATTTTCCATTTTTTTAAAAACTGATTTAATTAAATAAAAAAAATACTTTCGTACAGTGAAATTTTCGTGACGCAACGCAGTATCGTGAAAGCTTCACAATGAGCTATCAAACATAAAAATCGGGCCATACAATGAAAAGTTACATCGGAAAAACAAAAAAGTGCCGAAATTAAATGCACTACCCTAATGGGTAGTCACAAAAATATCAAATAGAAATAGTTTTCAAAAATATGCCAATAACATTTAAGAGAATTCCGTATATCACACGCCTCTAATGCCAGATTTTATCAAATATAATTGCTTTATGGGTGAATTAAATCTCATCTGGCTGACCTCGTAATTTGTTTGAGAGACATGAGTGGACCAATAAAAATTGCGCGGTTATGACGTTTAAAAAAACGAATAAAAACGCATAATTTTTTTTTAATTTTCACTTTTTCACAAAATATATAAAATTATTCAACTTTATCCTTTTAAAAAATTACATTTTGTTCCAAATTGAGTAATTTAATATAATAATAATGTTAAACTATGGTATTTAATCTTTAATATTAAATCGTTTTAAATGGGTTTATTGTTAAATAGTCAATTCAATACTAAAAATTATCGAGGACAGCTAGGTTTTATTTGCCTATAGTTTGGCTTTAAGATTTGAGTGATAGACAATGGACGACACGTTCACACTGCAGTCACAAGTGGCGATGTAACGGTGTAAACACTCGTAGAAAGCGTTGTCACTTGGGTGTAAACCAGACCTAACAGCCGTATTTTAGGTTTTAAATGTTTACCTTTAATATTTTCTGTTAAAAATCAATGAGCTAAGATTAGCCCGTTTTTAAATTACTTTTTTTACAAGATGTATGAGGACTAAGTATTTTTATAAAAAGTAATAATAAAAATGCACTCTGTTATAGAAATAAACTATCAAACCAAACCAAAGAATGGCTAGTGGGGATAGCGTTGATCTGTTAGAAGTTGACGGTTCAGTGTTAGAAGGGGTAATTTTGATTTTTTTTATATTTTAAAAAAACATAATTACCGTATTTAATCTAATTAGCTATGCATACAAAATGTACCCAATGGTTGTTTTTGTTGCATTACCTAAATCTTATCTTCCCTATGCAGATTATGCAAAGGGCAGGCGTTAAGAAGCCAGGAGGGGCGAAAAAAATTTCACCTCCATGATTGAGACTCTTCGTCCAACATTACCCAATAGTAATGAATTTGTCACGGTAAACTAAATAACTGAGCGCATTATCTTTAATTCAGTTGAAACTTCGTATACTTGTGCCTGACTTGTACTTGTACTAGCCCCGAAACCTCAAATTTTAGCCCAAAAACCTATTGGTTATGATCATAGGTGGGCAGCCTCCCGGATTTGGGGGGTGTCAAAAATTTAAAACTAATACCATTGTCCCAAATATTTCACTGTCGCATAGCCTTTGATTTGGTAAATTTCCAAATTAGTTGAAGCGTCTCCTTCATTATGTTAACCAACTGGCCTTTATTGTCAATGAGAATTCTTTCACTATTACACTGGTTTGTGATTGAGGGATGAATCTATGCAGTCTTACGGTGCTTTTATATCCCGGTCTTTTTTTATCCCGGTGTAAATCGTTCAAAATTTTAAATTTAGCATTATACTGTTGTTGTGTTGTTAATGCTAACTCAACAGTTATTTTGAAACTCGTTAAATTTCGAATAGCAAGTAAGACTCCAGACCTGTGCACGGTCTGAAAATGCCCCCCGCTTTATCATCGGAGGATTTGTCCACCCCCCGTTTTATTGCCCCGCCCCCGCGGAAATTTATTTCCCCCGCATTTTGTACACATTATGACGCCATCATCGCGAAATTTTGCAGTTTTTAGCCTATTTCAATGCATTTTAAGCCATTTTAGACCTATTTTTACCTTATTTTCGCTTTTTTTGTCCCTTTTTACCCTTTTTCCTTTTTTCTTTTTTTCTCCTTTTTTCTCTTTTTTTTTCTTTCTCCTCTGCTTGCATCCCTCGTTTTAGTGCCCCTCCCACGTTTCGAAAAAGTTGCCCTTCCCCGTGCCCCCCCCGTTTTGGAATTGCCCCCCCAATAAAACCCCGGGGGCAGTGCACAGCTCTGAGACTATTTTTTCTGTGTGTCACAGAGACAAATTCCACTCGTGAAATTTTATATACATGTACCCAAATGTGTTATCTTTGTTATCTTCACTCAGTAAAAAAATTATAAAAATTGCCTGTTATAAATGGTAGCCCACGTACAAAACTTTTCAAAGCCATTTTATGTAAAAGGAAAAAACTTTGAATTGTAAATATATTTAATTACATAAATAATTTTTAATCCTTGAATCTCCCCTAAGTGAAATTGAGGTCTGAAAAGTGCGTTTCTAATCTGGCCGATTTTATAAAGAAACTTCACCAGATACTTTGCACAATAAGAAAAATCTGCAGATATTAGAGCAGAATCTGCATAGTATACCTTGTAGTATGTAACCCAACGTTTATTGTACAGCTCGGTGCAACCTTCCTGTACACTTTTTATTTGTTAAAATACAATAACTGATTTTGATTTGTTCAAATCTACAGGGCGGGCAAGTGCTACGGATGTCTGTGGTTTTCAGCGCTTTATTAGCCAAACCTATCCGCGTTTTTAACATTCGAGGGGGACGATCGAAACCAGGATTAAGGTATTAAACATTTAAAATTTGAAAAAGTCAAGTTTAAAAATTTATTGTTATTTCAAAAATTTCTTACTAAAAGATTACTTGTTATACTGTGCAAGTGCACTAAACATAAAATATCATGAAAATTACAAAAAAAAACATTTAAAAACATAAAATCATTTTTAGGCGTTAAAATAAATTGTCCCTAATGAAATTGGCTTGATAAGATTTGCGTATATAAAAACTCGCGGGATTGAATCGGGCAGGGAGCGAATCGTTTAAGGAGCGAATTTTCCAGAGAGCAAATTGTCTCTCCTACGTTTTTCCAAGAATTGATTTTTCCAGGGAACGAATTTTCCTAGGAGCGAATTGTCCCGGTCGAGCAAATTGTCAAGGGAACGAATTGTCCAGGGAACGAATTGTCTGGGAGCGAATTGGAGGGAGCAAATTGTCCCGGTCCCGTTTTTCTCACATTATGAAAAATTATAGACGCATCCCCCTTAACTAATTTCTACCCACAAAAATACGAAAATCAATAAACTACTATGATGAGTTCTCAAAAAATTCCAAAAAAAATTTAAAAGTTAAACCGTGTAGCCAAAAATTAAAACAATACGTACCAAACCAAATTTTTAATAAAAATCACAAATACTTGAATAAAATACATAATGCAATTAATATTCAGTTTGGAAAATTAGTCATAGCTTGTTATTTTAATTTTCAACTACGCGTTACAAAAACGCCAAGGTACCTAACTTTTAAAATTTTTAGAATGTTCTTTTTAAGACTCAGGACATAGTGAAACGTTGTGAGTTTATTTAAAACGGTACCTCTCATTAATTAATTTTAGTGAACCCTATTAAATTTTACTTTAAATACTCCCAAAATTATTTAATATTTCAGTAACAACTGAAAATTAATTATACAATAAAACAAAGCATTAAATTTTATTAAAAAAGTAAAAAAAACTATAAAAATTAAATGTATATTATATTATTACCTTTTTTGGGTTTTAGACCTCAGCATATGACTGGTATTTCTCTTATGGCTGACCTGTGCAATGGAAAACTGGAAGGCTGTGAGGTGGGTTCTCAGGAAATAAAATTCTTCCCGAAGCATCCAGAGGGTGGAGAATTTTTGGCAGACACAAAAACAGCAGGGTATCCATCTTCAATTTTAAGTTAATTTCCAGCAGTTTTTTGTAGATTCCCGGTTCAAATCTTGTATCGCCGATTTGTCAGTCCAATAGACAAAAATAACAAATTATTTTGCATTTTTCCTATTAAAAACTCGCTTTGTTCGGCCTCCTATTTCTGGACCTCACAGTGGAGATAAAGATTTAATTGGTGGCGCCATTTGAATCAAGGTAAAATTTAGATAGAAAATAGCAAGATTTGTTTTTGTTCTGATGGGTTGAAGGACTTGGATTGAAACATGTGAGATAAATAATAAAGGTCTACTACATGTCCATCCGTAAATATAATAAAAGTAAAAACCGAATATTAATAACGAATTTTTAGAATTGTTGATGTAGAAAAAAATTGCGCTATTGGCGCTTACATTTTTGCGCTGGCGCTTAAAATGTGAAAGCTAGGACAGGCGCCAGCCAGCAACCAGGCGCTGACGAAAAAAATATCCCATCATTAGTTTATTTTTTAATGCAATTTATGTTTAAAGATTCACGACGACGACACATTATCATGCCACATTCCTGCGTGATGACTCTGATTTTTTTAAAAAGAAATCGACTCTCTTACTTTTTTAAAGTTTTTGGATGAAAAAAGCTTTTATAAGCGCTTTGATCTTTAGGATTTTAAATAAAGTATTATTTTGCTTATGTGTTTTAGAAGCATATGTTTACTGATCCAAATTGCTCTCCCTTGTTTACTGTTCGCCAAAAGACCAAGCTCGCTTCGCCTTCGGGGAGGAACTAACGCTGAAATGGCACCACAAATTGATTATCTATTGGAGGTAATTATTTAGCGAGACTTGCTAATATTAATTAAGCTCATATTAGGTAATGATGAATTTTCCTAACTTTAAGGTCGCAAAAAGTTTTAAAATAAACATGGGCGCTATTATAATAGTATGATAAAAAGAAACTTCAAAAAAAGTTGTTGCAATATTTTAAGGTGGAACGATACAGTAAGCATGCCCCGTCAGTTTTTGTGTATAACTCGTGCCATACGTGACGGACAGAAGCAAACTATATATTGGGAGAAAGGGTATTTTTTCCGATCAGAAAGGGAGAAAGAGTAGCTTTAACATTTTTGGTGGACCATTCCACGCTGATATATGCTTCGTTGAAAAAAGCATTTTAAAACAGTTTTTTCCAATTTAACAAAACCAGATTTAATATTACGTAATAAAAATTTAACTCAAGTTAGATACACCAAAATGTACATGTCCACAACAATTTTCAGCGAAATCCCTACTATTGAAGATTTTTAATTTCGTTGTATTGCTAAAATTGTTGAAATAAAAAGACGTGATAGTAGATTTCGTGTAAAACTTAAAAACTGGCTTGGAATTATGGTACAACTGTTGTGTTAAAAGCTGGGAACAAACTAATTCCTATCAAATGACTAAATTTTCATTTAAGTTTTTTTGATTTGACGTCGAGAAACTACATTTCGAAACGTTTGTTTAAAACTGGCTTTTACGAAAGAAACAGTGGTGGGCCAGTAGGCCAGTGGTTAGAGCGTCGGACTCGGATCGTCGGGCCTTGGGGATCGAGTCCCCCCGGGCAATGTTTTAACATAAAATTTTTTTTTTAATTTTTAACTTTTTAATTAAAAAAAGTGTTCACTATTCAATACTGTATTCAACCCCGAGTACGTGTTTTGGGGCGGTTTTGAGGTAAAACCGTATATATTCAGAATCCCCCCAAGAGGGGGTGAGGGTCGCAACCCCCTAGCGTCCCCCTCGAGGGTTCGAATCGAAAAACAGAGGTCAGATTCGTAACAAGGACCCCCGAAAACCCTTGAGTACGTGTTTTGGGAAAAATCGGCGAAATTTTTGCAACTGTATCGTTCCATCTTAAGATATCTCATATCTTATAAAAAATAGCACTATTCTAATTGAGTATAATGTAGTTTAAGTAAGAAAAATGGTGCTGATTTTGTTTAAACACATTTTATTTTAAAACATTTAAATAAAATCAACACCATTTCTTTTAACTACATTTATATCTCCATTATAATCAGTTTTTGATGTAATGATCAGTTTTCGGAATACTTTTATTATAATCAATTTTGTACTAATAAACATTTAAATATTGTAGTTTTTGCATGTAACTTTTAGGAATTTTAAAGAGGATTTCCAAGTGCTTGAAGCTTCTAAAACCAAAATCCTATCATAGTAAGTATTTTGGGAGTTATTTCCAACTTACTGGCTTCCGGCTCCAAAAGTACTCGGTCCCATTTTAATAGACATACGAAAGTATGGTTAAAGAAACACTTAAATTTTACACAAAATTGGTATTTTAGATTTTTAAACCAATGTCCGAGCGAATGGGAATACAGTTTGAGTGTGATATTATCAGAAGGTAAACAATTTTTATTTTGATGTTTTTGTAATTTGTTAATTATAATTCAACAAAAAATGACTTTATTGTGAGATGTAGTTTTAGGGTTTTAGATGCCTAAATGTGGTCATGACAACCTTAAGTTGGTGAAATAAAAAGTTTAAAATTTCAAAGATTTGTTGATATTCAAAAAGGATTCGTGCTAAAATGATAGTCAAAAAAACTTAAAACAATCAGTGAATATTGCCAAAACAATGTTTACATATATTTTAATTTTTAACAATATTTTGCAATGATTTGAAAACGTGAGAATCTGTTTATGTTTTTAGAGGTTATTTTCCGAAAGGTGGGGGTGAAGTAGTACTACGAACAAAACCAATGGAGAAAATATTATCTGTCCAAATGACCGAAAGGGGCAATATAACATCTGTCAATGGCCGTTGTTGGGTTGCCGGATCATTGCCAATCAAGGTATTTTAAATGTTTCAAAAAATAAATTAAATAAAATTTAAAAATTAATTTTACCAATTTGATTTTTTACGGATTTAGTTTTTTAACTCCCATAATTGTGATGTTAAAATTTTTTTTTCGAAATAATTTCTAATTTTATTATAGTAATAAATAAATATTACCATCCTTTGCTTTTTGGTATGTGGTACAGAAACTTCGACCGACCTTCCTTAACCCTTTCTAATTATTAAGGCAAAAAGTGTATTTCAAAAACGGGAAAAGAAGGCGCCAGCAGTGCTCAATGTTAAACTTCGCTTATCTTCATTTCGTCCACCCAGGTCTTCTCTTCTCACACTGAGACACCAAAAGTGATTTACATTCCAGAACGCCTCTATAAAAATTTATGGCGTTCAGAGTCTTTTATAAATCATTCTTTTTTACATTCACTTCGGAATAATTAATTACACAGCAAAGCTTCTGTCATAATTAAAATTTAAAAAAATGAATGAAAAACGTAGCTTTAATTTATGTCTCCAGTGCCAAATAACCGTTTGTACACATTGAATATAAGAAAAAAACAGAGCTGAAACTTGCAGCCTGGTGTAAATATTGATGTTTTTGAACTGTCTTATAAAACACCTTACGTACTATAATGATTAATACTTTGCAGATAGCTCAGGACTGTTCCAATTCTATAAGCAGAATTTTAAACAAAGAACTGCCTACGAACGCAACGTTAAACATAGCCGTAGAAAAGGAACCGCAAAACATAGCCAGAGATCCCGGGTCCGGGGTTCTGCTGTTCGCAGAAACTTCGGAAGGATTGCGACTTGGGACCGATGGATTAGGGAAGCGAGGTAAATTTCAAAACATAATAGGAATTTTTTTTGTACAATGTTTTCATGATCTCGGGTTAGTCATAGTAAAATTTTTGGCGAAATCTTCAAATGAAAATTGTTTAAAAATACTGAATGTTGAGAACTTAATGGCTCAATAATTATTCAGTTAAAGGTTAAATTTTAGTAAGAGGTTCCTACCAACTGTCTATTGTTTTATAATAACACAATGTTGTGCACGTATTAATAGATTAAAAAAAGTTCGTTTCGAGAGATGTGTCTGCTAGATCCAATAAGAAATCTATACAAAAGTGATAATTTAATTATATTTCGTGGCATTTATTTCTGCAGGCTTAAGTTTAAAAACGCTGAAATATAATTAAAAACTGTTATACAAGACAAAAAAACAATAATAAACCTCAGTTGTCAAAAAGTTAAGCTTTAATTTTATGACAATAATGAAAATAAAATAATTGTAATCATTGTTTGTACTTCCAGACTATATAAAAATAGTTTTCAAAAAATTATGATTAAGGAATCCTATTAAATTTCTAAATTAAAAACAGAAACTTATTAGAGTGATTTTTTTATTTTCTATTCAACGACCAGTAGTTCACTTTTAATGCTTATGTTAATTTCTTTTATTTCAAATTAAGGAGTCAGCGGACAAGAAATGGGAGAAAAAGTTGCAAAATCTATGATTTCAACCATTAACACCAACAGTTGTGTGGATGAGTACATGCAAGATCAAGTACAAAGTTACTTCTTTTTATTATTATTATTGTAATTATGTTTATTTTTTAGTCGCTAGTATTTTTAATTTAAAAGGGTAAAAAAAAACTCTGCGACAAAACTTCGTTGCTTTGTGTTCTATTTATTATATTAAGATCATGATTCTTTACGTTCACTTTTGTACTCTGCCTTTAACAATTGGAGAAACTGACGTAAATCATATTTGTGTCTATTTGACCTTTACGGCACTTTTTTAAGTATCTGAATAAAAAGAAACCAATCAAAATACAAATAAAAATATTTTATGTTAACTTTAAAATACTTTGAGAGTATATAAAGTCTGTACAAAAATGATGTGGACTAAAAAAAAATTCAGATAAACATAAAATCTCGTTAAAAGTGCGGTCGATCTACACAAAAGCTTTATTAGTGTATGACATTTAAAATTAGCTTTTAGCTATACATTAATATTATTATCGTCAAAATCAACCTTTCTGTTAGTGAATATTTCCACCTAAAAAATTTTCTTAGTACACATCATTTTAGTGCAAACCTTGTACTACTTCGTTTTATTCATCAATTTAAAAAAAACTTTTGACTGAAAACATTGAGGATTTGTGATGTCGATAAAGTCGAAGGTTTTAACAGCAAAACTTATCATTTTTTTACCAATTTAGCTAGTTGTGTTTATGGCATTAGCGGAAGGTACT
Source organism: Microlaimidae sp. YZB2_3 (assembly GCA_030248175.1). NCBI lineage: Eukaryota > Metazoa > Nematoda > Chromadorea > Desmodorida > Microlaimidae > Microlaimidae sp. YZB2_3. Next base: position 16,084 of record JASAMX010032918.1, read on the forward strand.
TCTCGAATAAAAACCGGACCAATCTCATTACACACAGAAACAGCTATTTATATCGCAGAAAAATTTACTAAGGTATGCGAAGAGGATTGGCAATTTTATTTTTTAGGCTAAATGGGTGTTTGTTTTTTCCAAAACTTTATGAATTCTAAAAAATACTCAAATTTATATAAATTAAGTGGATTATAACTCTCCTTTAACAAAAAATTAAAGACGTGCTGACGTTTCCTTCTTTAAAATTGGGTTCACGGGAACATTTTTCCGAAATTTCGGAGGTTCCACCACGAAAAAAAAGCCAAAAAAATTGTATTTTTAAAAAAATAGTTGTACACGCAAGTCGCACCGCCTGACTGCGTAAAGCAACTCTCTATTACAATTGAAACGTGTACAAACGTATTTTACGAACTGCAGTCATTATTTAAGTTTTTTTTGGACTATTGATCTTAATTGCAAAATTTTCACATACCAACCGTCAGAAAATTTAAAAAAAAGCTAAAATCTATAAGTAATGTTCGTAACATTTATGAAACGGTGCACTGGTGACAAAACTTAAAATTTAAGCAGATAATATTTTATCTAACTTTGTCTTCGATTTATATAACAGGTGTAGTCATATTAGTCTAGGGTAGTGCATTTAATTTCGGCACTTTTTTGTTTTTCCAATGTAACTTTTCACTGTATGGCGCGATTTTCATGTTTGATATCTCATTTTGAAGCTTTCGCAATACTGCGTTGCTTCATAAAAGTTTCCCTGTACGAAGTTGTTTTTTTACTTAATTAAATCAGTTTAAAAAAAAAACGGAAAATTGCCGAAATTGAAGCACTACCCTAGACTAATATGACTACACCGTATATAAATCGAAGACAAAGTAGATAAAATATATCGCTAAATAAGTTGTCACCAGGCACCGTTTCATAAATGTACGAACATTACTTATAGATTTTAGCTTTTTTTTAAATTTTCTGACGGTTGGTATGTGAAAATTTTGCAATTAAGATCAATAGTCAAAAAAAACTTAAATATGCTGCAGTTCGTAAAATACGTTTGTACACGTTTCAATTGTAATAGTAGAGTTGCTCTACGCAGTCAGGCGGTGCGACTTGCGTGTACAACTATTTTTTTTAAAAATAAATTTTTTTGGCTTTTTTTTCGTGGTGGAACCTCCGAAATTTAAAAATGTTCCCGTGAACCCAATTTTAAAGAAGGAAACGTCAGCACGTCTTTAATTTTTTTGTTAAAGGAGAGTTATAATCCACTTAATTTATATAAATTTGAGTATTTTTTAGAATTCATAAAGTTTTGGAAAAAAAACAAACACCCATTTAGCCTAAAAAATAAAATTGCCAATCCTCTTTCGCATACCTTTAGTAAATTTTTCTGCGATATAAATAGCTGTTTCTGTGTGTAATGAGATTGGTCCGGTTTTTATTCGAGAAGTACCTTCCGCTAATGCCATAAACACGACTAGCTAAATTGGTAAAAAAATGATAAGTTTTGCTGTTAAAACCTTCGACTTTATCGACATCACAAATCCTCAATGTTTTCAGTCAAAAGTTTTTTTTAAATTGGTGATAAGAGTAGTAGGTTTCCTAAAAGGATGTTATAAGAAATTTTTTAGTGAAATATTCACTAACAGAAAGGTTGATTAAATTGATGATAATAATATTAATGTATAGCTAAAAGCTAATTTTAAATGTCATACACTAATAAAGCTTTTGTGTAGATCGACCGCACTTTTAACGAGATTTTATGTTTACCTGAATTTTTTTTAGTCCACATCATTTTTGTACAGACTTTATATACTCTCAAAGTATTATTTAAAGTTAACATAAAAATATTTTTTTTTTATTTGTATTTTGATTGGTTTCTTTTTATTCAGATACTTAAAAAAGTGCCGTAAAGGTCAAATAGACAAAAATATGATTTTACGTCAGTTTCTCCAATTGTTAAAGGCAGGAGGAATAAAAGTGAACGTAAAGAATCATGATCTTAATATAATAAATAGAACACAAAGCAACGAAGTTTTGTCGCAGAGTTTTTTTTTACCCTTTTAAATTAAAAATACTAGCGACTAAAAAATAAACATAATTACAATAATCATAATAAAAAGAAGTAACTTTATACTTGATCTTGCATGTACCCATCCACACAACTGTTGGTGTTAATGGTTGAAATCATAGATTTTGCAACTTTTTCTCCCATTTCTTGTCCGCTGACTCCTTAATTTGAAATAAAAGAAATTAACATAAGCATTAAAAGTGAACTACTGGTCGTTGAATAGAAAATAAAAAAAATCACTCTAATAAGTTTCTGTTTTTAATTTAGAAATTTAATAGGATTCCTTAATCATAATTTTTTGAAAACTATTTTTATATAGTCTGGAAATACAAACAATGATTAGAATTATTTTATTTTCATTATTGTCATAAAATTAAAGCTTAACTTTTTGACAACTGAGGTTTATTATTGTTTTTTTGTCTTGTATAACAGTTTTTAATTATATTTCAGCGTTTTTAAACTTAAGCCTGCAGAAATAAATGCCACGAAATATATTTAAATTATCACTTTTGTATAGATTTCTTATTGGATCTAGCAGACACATCTCTCGAAACGAACTTTTTTTAATCTATTAATACGTGCACAACATTGTGTTATTATAAAACAATAGACAGTTGGTAGGAACCTCTTACTAAAATTTAACCTTTAACTGAATAATTATTGAGCCATTAAGTTCTCAACATTCAGTATTTTTAAACAATTTTCATTTGAAGATTTCGCCAAAAATTTTACTATGACTAACCCGAGATCATGAAACATTGTACAAAAAAAAATCCTATTATGTTTTGAAATTTACCTCGCTTCCCTAATCCATCGGTCCCAAGTCGCAATCCTTCGGAAGTTTCTGCGAACAGCAGAACCCCGGACCCGGGATCTCTGGCTATGTGTTGCGGTTCCTTTTCTACGGCTATGTTTAACGTTGCGTTTGTAGGCAGTTCTTTTTTTAAAATTCTGCTTATAGAATTGGAACAGTCCTGAGCTATCTGCAAAGTATTAATCATTATAGTACGTAAGGTGTTTTATAAGACAGTTCAAAAACATCAATATTTACACCAGGCTGCAAGTTTCAGCTCTGTTTTTTTCTTATATTCAATGTGTACAAACGGTTATTTGGCACTGGAGACATAAATTAAAGCTACGTTTTTCATTCATTTTTTTAAATTTTAATTATGACAGAAGCTTTGCTGTGTAATTAATTATTCCGAAGTGAATGTAAAAAAGAATGATTTATAAAAGACTCCGAACGCCATATAATTTTTATAGAGGCGTTCTGGAATGTAAATCACTTTTGGTGTCTCAGTGTGAGAAGAGAAGACCTGGGTGGACGAAATGAAGATAAGCGAAGTTTAACATTGAGCACTACTGGCGCCTTCTTTTGCCGTTTTTGAGATACACTTTTTGCCTTAATAATTAGAAAGGGTTAAGGAGGGTCGGTCGAAGTTTCTGTACCACATACCAAAAAGCAACGGATGGTAATATTTATTTATTACTATAATAAAATTAGAAATTATTTCGAAAAAAAAAATTTTAACATCACAATTATGAGAGTTAAAAAACTAAATCCGTAAAAAATCAAACTGGTAAAATTAATTTCTAAATTTTATTTAATTTATTTTTTGAAACATTTAAAATACCTTAATTGGCAATGATCCGGCAACCCAACAACGGCCATTGACAGATGTTATATTGCCCCTTTCGGTCATTTGGACAGATAATATTTTCTCCGTTGGTTTTGTTCGTAGTACTACTTCACCCCCACCTTTCGGAAAATAACCTCTAAAAACATAAACAGATTCTCACGTTTTCAAATCATTGCAAAATATTGTTAAAAATTAAAATATATCTAAACATTGTTTTGGCAATATTCACTGATTGTTTTAAGCTTTTTTGACTATCATTTTAGCATGACTCCTTTTTGAATATTAACAAAACTTTGAAATTTTAAACTTTTTATTTGACCAACTTAAGGTTGTCATGACCACACTTAGGCATCTAAAACCCTGAAACTACATCTCACAATAAAGTCATTTTTTGTTGAATTATAATTAACAAATTACAAAAACATCAAAATAAAAATTGTTTACCTTCTGATAATATCACACTCAAACTGTATTCCCATTCGCTCGGACATTGGTTTAAAAATCTAAAATATCAATTTTGTGTAAAATTTAAGTGTTTCTTTAACCATACTTTCGTATGTCTATTAAAATGGGACCGAGTACTTTTGGAGCCGGAAGCCAGTAAGTTGGAAATAACTCCCAAAATACTTACTATGATAGGATTTTGGTTTTAGAAGCTTCAAGCACTTGGAAATTCTCTTTAAAATTTCTAAAAGTTACATGCAAAAACTACAATATTTATGTTTATTAGTACAAAATTGATTATAATAAAGGTATTCCGAAAACTGATCATTACATCAAAAATTGATTATAATGGAGATATAAATGTAGTTAAAAGAAATGGTGTTGTTTTTATTTTAATGTTTTAAAATAAAATGTGTTTAAATAAAATCAGCACCATTTTTCTTACTTAAACTACATTATACTCAATTAGAATAGTGCTATCTTTTATAAGATATGAGATATCTTAAGATGGAACGTTACAGTTGCCAAAATTTCGCCGATTTTTCCCAAAACACGTACTCAAGGGTTTTCGGGGGTTCGACGAATCTGACCTCTGTTTTTCGATTCGAACCCCCGAGGGGGACGCTAGGGGGTTGCGACCCTCACCCCCTCTTGGGGGGATTCTGACTATATACGGTTTTACCTCAAAACCACCCCAAAACACGTACTCGGGGTTGAATACAGTATTGAATAATTAACACTTTTTTAATTAAAAAGTTAAAAATTAAAAAAAAAATTTTGATGTTAAAAACATTGCCCGGGGGACTCAATCCACAGCCCCGACTATCCGAGTTCGACGCTCTAACCACTGGCCTACTGGCCCACCACGGTTTCTTTCGTAAACGCTAGTTTTAAACAAACGTTTCGAAATCTAGCTTCTCGGCGTCAAATCAAAAAAATTTAAATGAAAGTTTAGTCATTTGATAGGAATTAGTTTGTTCCCAACTTTTAACACAGCAGTTGGACCATAATTCTAAGCCAGTTTTTAAGTTTTCAACGAAATCTCTACTATCACGTCTTTTTATTTCAACAATTTTAGCAATACAACGAAATTAAAAATCTTCAATAGTAGGGATTTCGCTGAAAATTGTTGTGGACATGTACATTTGGTGTATCTAATTTGAGTTAAATCTTTACTACGTAATATTATCTCTGGTTTTGTTAAATTGGAAAAAAACTGTTTTAAAATGCCTTTTTTCAACGAAGCATATCTCGGCGTGGAATGGTCCACCAAAAATGTTAAAGATACCCTTTCTCCCTTTCTGACCGGAAAAAATATCCTTTCTCCCAAAATATAGTTTGCTTCTGTCCGTCACGTATGGCACAAGTTATACACAAAAACTGACAGGGTATGCTAACTGCAGACCTGTGCACTGCCCCCCCCCCGGGTTACAAACGGGGGGGGGCAATTCCAAAACGGGGGGGGCACGGGGGGCAACTTTTTTGAAACGGGGGAGGGGCAATAAAACGGGGGGCAAGCAGGGGAGAAAGAAAAAAAAGAGAAGAAAAAAAGAAAAAAAGAGAAAAAAAAAGAAGGGAAAGGGAAGAAACAAAAAAAGCGAAAATAAGGTAAAAATAGGTTTAAAATACATTAAATAGGCTAAAAACTGCAAAAAATTTACAATGATGGCGTCATCATAGGTCGAAAATGGCGTCATAATTTTAGGGTACTTTTCATTTTTTGGCGGGGGGGGGGGGGGCAATAAAACGGGGGGGGGGGGCAAATCCTCCAATAAAACGGGGGGGGGGCATTTTCAGACCGTGCACAGGTCTGCTAACTGTATCGTTCCACCTTAAAATATTGCAACAACTTTTTTTGAAGTTTCTTTTTATCAATAGCGCCCATGTTTATTTTAAAACTTTTTGCGACAATATTAGCAAGTCTCGTTAAATAATTACCTCCAATAGATAATCAATTTGTGGTGCCATTTCAGCGTTAGTTCCTCCCCGAAGGCGAAGGGAGCTTGGTCTTTTGGCGAACAGTAAACAAGGGAGAGCAATTTGGATCAGTAAACATATGCTTCTAAAACACATAAGCAAAATAATACTTTATTTAAAATCCTAAAGATCAAAGCGCTCATAAAAGCTTTTTTCATCCAAAAACTTTAAAAAAGTAAGAGAGTCGATTTTTTTTTAAAAAATCAGAGTCATCACGCAGGAATGTGGCATGATAACGTGTCGTCGTCGTGAATCTTTAAACATAAATTGCATTAAAAAAATAAACTAATGATGGGATATTTTTTTCGTCAGCGCCTGGTTGCTGGCTGGCGCCTGTCCTAGATTTCACATTTTAAGCGCCAGCGCAAAAATGTAAGCGCCAATAGCGCAATTTTTTCTACATCAACAATTCTAAGAATTCGTTATTAATATTCGTTTTTTACTTTTATTATATTTACGGATAGACATGTAGTAGACCTTGATTATTTATCTCACATGTTTCGATCCAAGTCCTTCAACCCATCAGTACAAAAACAAATCTGCTATTTTCCATCTAAATTTTACTTTGATTCAAATGGCGCCACCAAATAAATCTTTATCTCCACTGTGAGGTCCAGAAATAGGAGGCCGAACAAAGCGAGTTTTTAATAGGAAAAATGCAGAATAATTTGTTATTTTTGTCTATTGGACTGACAAATCGGCGATACAAGATTTGAACCGGGAACCTACAAAAAACTGCTTGAAATTAACTTAAAATTGAAGATGAATACCCTGCTGTTTTTGTGTCTGCCAAAAATTCTCCACCCTCTGGATGCTTCGGGAAGAATTTTATTTCCTGAGAACCCACCTCACAGCCTTCCAGTTTTCCATTGCACAGGTCAGCCATAAGAGAAATACCAGTCATATGCTGAGGTCTGAAACCCAAAAAAGGTAATAATATAATATACATATAATTTTTATAGTTTTTTTACTTTTTTAATAAAATTTAATAATTATGCTTTGTTTTATTGTATAATTAATTTTCAGTTGTTACTGAAATATTAAATAATTTTGGGAGTATTTAAAGTAAAATTTAATAGGGTTCACTAAAATTAATTAATGAAAGGTACCGTTTTAAATAAACCCACAACGTTTCACTATGTCCTGAGTCTTAAAAAGAAAATTCTAAAAATTTTAAAAGTTAGGTACCTTGGCGTTTTTGTAACGCGTAGTTGAAAATTAAAATAACAAGCTATGACTAATTTTCCGAACTGAATATGAATTGCATTATGTATTTTATTCAAGTATTTGTGATTTTTATTAAAAATATGGTTTGGTACGTATTGTTTTAATTTTTGGCTACACGGTTTAACTTTTAAATTTTTTTTTGGAATTTTTTGATAACTCATCATAGTAGTTTATTGATTTTCGTATTTTTGTGGGTAGAAATTAGTTAAGGGGGATGCGTCTATAATTTTTCATAATGTGAGAAAAACGGAACCGGGACAATTTTCTCTCTCCAATTCGCTCCCAGACAATTCGTTCCCTGGACAATTCGCTCCCTGGACAATTCGCTCCCGGGACAATTCGCTCCTAGAAAAATTGTTCCCAGGAAAAATCAATTCTTGGAAAAATCGTAAGAGGGACAATTTGCTCTCTGGAAAATTCGCTCCTTAAACGATTGGCTCCATGCCCAATTCACTCCCGCGAGTTTTTATAAACGCAAATCTTATCAAGACAATTTCATTAGGGACAATTTATTTTAACGCCTCAAAAATGATTTTATGTTTTTAAATGTTTTTTTTTTGTAATTTTTATGATATTTTATGTTTAGTGCACTTGCACAGTATAACAAGTAATCTTTTAGTAAGAAATTTTTGAAATAACAATAAATTTTCAAACTTGACTTTTTCAAATTTTAAATGTTTAATACCTTAATCCTGGTTTCGAGCGTCCCCCTCGAATGTTAAAAACGCGGATAGGTTTGGCTAATAAAGCGCTGAAAACCACAGACATCCGTAGCACTTGCCCGCCCTGTAGATTTGAACAAATCAAAATCAGTTATTGTATTTTAACAAATAAAAAGTGTACAGGAAGGTTGCACCGAGCTGTACAATAAACATTGGGTTACATACTACAGGGTATACTATGCAGATTCTGCTTTAATATTTGCAGATTTTTCTTATTGTGCAAAGTATCTGGTGAAATTTCTTTATAAAATTGGCCAGATTAGAAACGCACTTTTCAGACCTCAATTTCGCTTAGGGAAGATTCAAGGATTAAAAATTATTTATGTAATTAAATATATTTACAATTCAAAGTTTTTCCCTTCCCTACTATATAAAATGGCTTTGATAAGTTTTGTACGTCGGCTACCATAAGGCAGGCAATTTTCATAATTTTTTTACTGAGTGAAGATAACCCATTTGGGTACATGTATATAAAATTTCACGAGTGGAATTTGTCTCTGTGACACACAGAAAAAAATAGAGCCTCAGACTGTGCAGGGGGGCCGGGGGTTTTATCGGGGGGGGGGGGCGGGCAATTCCAAAACGGGGGGGCACGGGGAGAGGCAACTTTTTTAAAACAGGGAAGGGGCAAAAAAATGAGGGGGGCAAGCAGGGGAGAAAGAAAAAAAAGAGAAAAAAAGGAAAAAAAAGAGAAAAAAGAAGGAAAAAGGGAAAAAAGAGAAAAAAAAGTGAAAATAAGGTAAAAATAGGTCTAAAATGGCTTAAAATGCATTTATATAGGCTAAAAACTACAAAAATTTCGCGATGATGGCGTCATAATATGTAAAAAATCCGGGGGGGGGCAATAAATTTGGGCGAAGGGGGGGCAATAAAAAGGGGGGCAAATCCTCCGATAAAGCGGGGGGGGGGGCATTTTCAGACCGTGCACAGGTCTGGAGTCTTACTCGCTATTTGAAATTTAACGAGTTTCAAAATAACTGTTGAGTTAACAACACAACAACAGTATAATGCTAAATTTAAAATTTTGAAAGAAAGATTTACACCGGGATAAAAAAAACGAGATATAAAGAAACCGTAGACTGCATAGATTTATCCCTCAATCACAAACCAGTGTAATAGTGAAAGAATTCTCATTGACAATAAAGGCCAGTTGGTTAACATAATGAAGGAGACACTTCAACTGAATTGGACATTTACCAAATCAAAGGCTATGTGACAGTGAAATATTTGGGACAATGGTATTAGCTTTAATTCTATTTATTTTTTATAAATTTTTGGACACCCCCCAAATCCGGGAGGCTGCCCACCTATGATCGTAACCAATAGCTTTTTGGGCTAAAATTTGAAATATATTTTATTAGGTATAGGGTCTAGTACAAGTACAAGTCAGGTACAAGTATACGAAGTTTTAACAGAATCAAAGATAATGCGCTAAATTTTTTTTGTTTTTTTTTTCAGTTGAGTTGACATGGAGTTGCCAATATACTTGTAAAATGAAATGACTAACTTGAAATGAACGACTCTGTTCTTAAATTTGTTTCACTAAAATTATTTAGTTTACCTTGACAAATTCATTACCATTGGATAATGAATTTTTTCTTTAATTTGTTTCACTAAAATTATTTAGCTTACAGTGACAAATTCATTACCATTGGGTAATGTTGGACGAAGAGTCTCCTCAATCATGGGGGGGGTGAAATTTTTTCGCTCCTCCTGGCTTGTCTTAACGCCTGCCCTTTGCATAATCTGCATAGGGAAGATAAGTTTCTTTTAGGTAATGCAACAACAACAACAACACAACCATTGAATTTGAATGACGTTTTGAATACATAGCTAATTAGATTAAATACGGCAATTATGGTTTTTTAAAATATAAAAAAAAAATCAAAATCACCCCTTCCAACACTGAACCGTCAACTTCTAACAGATCAACGCTATCCCCACTAGCCATTCTTTGGTTTGGTTTGATAGTTTATTTCTATAACAGACTGCATTTTTATTATTACTTTTTATAAAAATACTTAGTCCTCATACATTTTGTAAAAAGTATTTTAAAAACGGACTAATTTTAGCTCATTGATTGTTAACAGAAAATATTTAAATGTAAACATTTAAAACCTAAAATACGGCTGTTAGGCCTGGTTTACACCAAAGTGACATTTTCTACGTGTGTTTACACCGTAACATCGCCACTTGTGACTGCAGTGTGAACGTGTCGTCACTTGTCTGTCACTCAGATCTTAAAGCCCGAACATGCTTTGGCAGCAAGGATTTTCTGCTTTTTATCTTTTTGAAACTATAGGCAAATAAAACCTAGCTGACCTCGATAATTTTTACTATTGAATTGACTATTTAACAATAAACCCATTTAAAATTTTCAGTAAAAACGGTTTAATATTAAAGATTAAATACAATAGTTTAACAATATTATTATATTAAATTACTCAATTTGAAACAAAATGTAATTTTTTAAAAGGATAAAGTTGAATAATTTTGTATATTTTGTGAAAAAGTGGAAATTAAAAAAAATATGCGTTTTTATTCGTTTTTTTTAACCGTCATAACCGCACAATTTTTATTGGTCCACTTATGTCTCTCATACGAATTACGAGGTCAGCCAGATGAGATATAATTTACCCATAAAGCAATTATATTTGATAAAATCTGGCATTAGAGCTGTGATATACGGAATTCTCTTAAATGTTATTGGCATATTTTTGTAAACTATTTCTATTTGATATTTTTGTGAATACCCATTGATGTTTCATAAAATTTACAAAAAATAATAAAAGTTTGCTTTTGCATTGAAAGTTCGCACACAAAAACATTAAAAGTAAAACGTGCGCAGACCACAAACCAGTGTGACAACGTGGCATAGTAGGCAAATAAATTATTATAACTAATAGCACGTTTAAGTGAATTTTCCAAAAGTAAAAGTAAGTTACGTATTTTTGGAAGCAATAGGCGGCACAGGTTTACCAGCGAAAAAAATTAATTTTTTTGAAAATCAGAATTTAAGTTGTGATTTCTAAACCATAGTCATTTGTACAAAAATGGGTTTTTATAGATAGACAATCGTTTACTCGACAACTGGGTGGGTGCACGACTAACAACTTACTACGATTTTATTTTTATTTTTTTTTGACCGCATTTCTTTTGATTTTGATTTCTTTTAATTCTTTCAATTAAACGTGAAATGGCAAAACGGCTGAAGTTTTGGTACCCAGATGGTATTGAAAGTAAAAAGCTTTAATATGGCTAATTTAATCTATCGAGATGTAATATAAAATTGTTAAAAAATTTTATTTTTTTATAACAATAACAAAACGATAAAACTATTTTCACTTAGTTACATTTTGATCAAAACATTTTATAGTATTGCACAACCTATCGTTAGAAATAGTATTGCACAACTTTCGTAACCCACTGTCTTTATGTGCCTGTCTATGTATCTCACTCAATTTTACGGCATTTTATTTTAAACTTTATATAAATCAGATAACCCCTGAATATAAATTTTTTTTATTTTAGATTAAAATGTTTATAAACATCGCTGGGTACGATTTGCCATCAATATTTTTTTATTGCGCAATTAATATTTAAAACAATCATTAGTGCGTGCACGTGTGAATTGGTTCTCGCTTCTGACATTTGTGTTGTTTTTGCAAAAAATACTTTATTAATATTTAGCTGAAAATATAATTGTAAAAATATTGATTTTCTTTATTTTACAAATATTTTTTTTGACTCATTAATTTTTAACATTAGATATCCTTGCTATATTAATCATCCAAAAGGTTTAATCTTTAATTATTGCTTTCTGAACAAAACTCTTTTCGCTTACGGTTTGTTAGCAAAGCAAAGCACAGCCTGTCTGAGCAACACAAACTAGTGGGTGATATTCCTCCAGCCTTTCAATATCATGCTTAAAGGTGCGGTGCGGGGTCAAACATTTTGACAAATAATTTTTTGTGAAAAACTTACCCCTGCCCCCAAATTTTTAGCTTACCCCAATTTTTAAGCTGCAAAATTTTTTGCATCAAAATATCATCAGTGGTTCAGGAGATATGACCCCCCTAAAATGGTGTTTTTCGAAAATTCGGTACTTAAAAAAATTGTTCATGGGTATTAAATTTAAAATACAAAATATGCACTCAAAGAAAGCGGGCACTTTCTACTTTAATTTGATACCTTGATAGTTAGGATTGGTGAAGTATTTGTTGAGATATTGCTTTTCCCGTACAAAAAACCCTAGATTTTTTGCTAAAAACACCAAACGACGACAGTGATATGATTAAGTTTGCCCATCATTTTTGCCGTGATTTTGTACTTTTAGCAAAAAAAATCGCGGTTTTTTTGTACAGGAAACGCAATAACTCGACAAATACTGAATTAATTAATTTTTTTTAATACAACTTTTTTTAATTCAGCATATCTCACGTCTCACCCACGAAAATGTCGATAATTATACCGACCTATAGCTTCGGTCCTATCCTAATCTATACAACAATAGAGTAATTCCTTAATTCGACTGTTCTTTTGGCAAGATGGCTACTTTACAATTTCTGAGTTTTAGATTATTTAAGTACAAACTTAGTTTGACGTTTTAACGTTTTTAACCTAATCACGTTTATTCAGTTGATTAAATTTATAATTAACGGCGCGTATGTTTTTAACAAAAGATCATGTGTAATTTGCAAAAGGCAACTTCGTCAATGTCTTTTGAAACCAAAATGCCAGTTTTAAATCAAGTAAACTTTTAAGATAAGTCAAATTTTTTTGTCATCTACATTTTCTAAATCGGTTGGTTATTTATAATTTTTTAAAACAATATTATTGTTAAACATTAAAATTGTTTGATTCACCTTTTTATACACTTTAAAACAAAACAAAACAAGAAACAAATAAAAGTCCAACTTATTACGTACGGTAATAAAAAATCGTAGTACGTTATCTGACTTAATTTCGGCCAGGCCTTAATTTCGGCCACCAATTTAGGGTGTTACACAATTGACTTATTTTTTAATCACAAAAGAACTAGCACAAAAATAATTGGATAAATGTTGAATTAAGTGTTTTTGCAAAAGTTTTTTATTCTGTATTATCAATTTATCAACATTTTCATGCAAAAAGTGAATTTTTGTGATTTTCCTAATTTTTGCTTTGTGTTTAAACTGGATCAAATTTGGAACGAATCACTACATAACCTTAAAATAACTTCTATTTAAGGCTCAAAACAGTTAATTTTCATGTTTTGATATTTTCTTCAAAATCACTTTGCAATGTATTTAAATTTAACTAAGTGCGCATTTTAAGATTCCGTTAATTTCGGCCACCTTAAAATTTATGAGAAAAACCGGCCGTTTTTTGTTGTTTTCAAATATCATCGTACTACCGTATTTTATGAAGAATTTTTTTGCTCGTTTGACTTTTTTGACGTTTTTTTTAGGCCAAACGAAAATTCAACAAAAAATACAGGTTATTAAAACTTGTTTTTTAAGGTTTTGACATAATTATTTAAAGTCTTGCTAAAACTATTAAAGTTTGCAAACAGGAAAAAATTAAGTTATATGTACCAAGAATAATACCTAAGGATAAATTTGCAACCTTTAAAAATTTTTATTGTTCGTTTTGGCCATATTTATAGCTAGTTTTTTCCAGGTGGCCGAAATTAATGGCTCGCGCCTTAATTTCGGCCACTATAAAAAAACTTTAAACCTCCACTGATCTTTAAGTGTAACATAAATTTTTAAAATTAGCATTGGAATAACAAAAATAGCTGTCGTTTGATGTTTAGACCAAATCTTGGGTTGATTCGAAAAAACAGAAAAAAACTTATTCAAAAAAATAAAAGAATCAAAAAGGTCACCGAAATATAGTCAGCTACTTTAAGTTGACAACAAAACAACAGTAATCAAATAAAACGTAAATAATACAGATGAATTAAGGCAGTATCACTTCTTATGCTTGTTTTATACAATTCGTGAAACATTAACAATGTTAGACACAGTTTTAACTTTAACTTAGTTTTTTCACTAGACTATTCAGATGTGTGACATAATACTAACTACTAAACTAAGAACCCCCCAGTTAAACAAAATGGTAAAAATCTGAGCGGAATTGTATGTTTTTTATCTCCTTCAAGGCGAAAATTGGGCAGAGAAGGATTCTGGACTTTTTTAGATCCCGGATTTTAACGATCAATTGCTAATGATGTTTTAGCAGAATAATATTACAAAGCCGATAACATTCGCAGAAAAGCTCTTTGAGTTTAAGTTGGTCTTCCACAAAATTTGCACTCATTCCGGGATCAGCATTGGATATGGAAATTGTATCCTCCATACCGTTGTCTCCTGGAGTTAACTCGGAAGTCTCAGAATTTCCTGGGGTTTCTAAAGACAGTGTAGGAATGTTCAAATCTTGTTCAGGAACTTCCATCTTAAAATATGCGCAACATTAAAGTACTGATTTACTACGTTACAATATACTATGAAACCAAAGTGTTTCTGATAATAATAACAACAAAACTTATACATACAAGGTAAAAAATATTTATTATCCTTGTGACAACAGGAAGATCAGCGCCTTGTTTGACTGCAAGTGATATTCAGACCCTGTTAGCATAATAAAATGAGTTTTTAGCATTTTTAGTATTTTTTATAATATTAAAATAAAACGAAATAAAGCAAAATTTTTAGCATTTTTTTTACCAGTGCGCAACATCAAAAATATTTTTGTAATATAAAGCAGCCTCAGTCTGACAGACATGCTGCTGAATTAAACTGTTTTTTATTGAATTAGCATGACTGGTCTTTACTAAAGTTGTGAGTTATGCCATATTCATTATGCTGGGCTGGCTAATGCCAAGTTCTTTTTTTACAACACCTAACTAAACTGAGTCAGCTGGACATTAACCCTTCTGAAAGGACAGCTTAGCTAACTATGTTCACAGGGGCGTAGCCAAAATTTCGGAAAGGGGGGTTGTACTCCATACAAATTTTTCGAAAGGGGGAGGGTTGTAGGGGGTTGTACTCCAAGTTTTAAAAATACCATAAAAAAGACATCAAAAAGGGTAAAAAAATTTTGCGCTTCGCGCTAAGTGATTCTTTTTGCTGTTATTTGCATTTTTTTAAATTAAACTTGAAAAATTTAAGGTTTAAAAAGGCATAACATTAATAATTGTGCGACAGCACAAAAAAATTTTCAAAAATTGTCTTTGAAATTAATTAAAACCACTTAAAAGTTGAGAAAAGGTATATAAGTGTCGAGCGCTGAGCGGGGCGAGAGAAAATTTTTTAAAATTTGTTTTCTTAGGACCCCCAAATTTTTACCTCAGCCAGCCCAAAAGGGGGGGGTTTGCAACCCCCATAACCCCCCCTTGGTACGCCCTTGTATGTTCAGTCCACTCGTATTCCAACAGACATTGAAAATCCTTTATAGAAACCTCAAAATAATTTAAAATTATTGTACGTTATTTATTTTAATTTTTGGGATCAAAATTCCCAAGAATGTAATTGTGTTTAAGCAAATTATCTAATGCAAAAAGCGTTTGTTTTTGTTAAAAAACAAAAAAAAAATTGTGTTTTATAGGTAGCTTAAGCTTTGTGCTAGGGATTTTTACTCTGAACTCTTAATAGGTGATGGAGGATCCTTAAGCGATTCTTAATTTTTTAAAGCTGATTCTTGGATTTATAAACATTCGGTGGTGAATCATGGGATCATTCTTAAACTCTCCCTCACTCGCTAGTTGAAACATTCGTTTAAATCATTATTGTTGCTACTGTCGCTACTATTTTTTGCTGGGTTACTAATATACCCTGATCTGGAAGTCAGATTTGAAGGCAATCGCTCAAGTTTGTTTTTGAAATTACAATAAATTTTTTACTGTGTTGTTTTATACTAGAATAGATTGTCTAAAATTTTTTCATAATGATTGAGACTGGAAAAAAATCCCGAGTGACCATATTTCGCAAACACTACGGTAATTCATACAATAATTATAGCAACGTATAACCCATCATTGAATTTTGGATATAAAAGGAGAATACTGCCTTGTCAATGCACCTAACTATAAAGAGTTCCGTGCTGCTTATATTTCGTCTTACAAGTTAATACGATGCAATTCTTTCAAATTTAAAACTCGATAAATGAAGGGAAATTTATATCACATGACAACAAAAAATAGTAAAACATAACAAGATAACAAAATAATTATACTTCTTGTTCGTCTGTCACTAATCCCAGTTGTTGCATTACATTATCAGAAAGGTCATCAAGTTTTCTATAATGTATATATTTACCATAATCTTTAAACAAAAACTGATTAGTGAAGTTTTTGTTTGAGCTGGTTTGAAGTAATAAAATGCTAGTCAACTTAATACACTACGATTTAAAATCAGAATTTCGGGAAGTTTATAATTTGGCTTATAGAAATAAAATTTAAACAAAATTTAAGAGAAAATCAAATTTAATTAACAAGTAAGTTCATTTTTTATTGGTAACCTTAGAAAAATAATATTTTATAATTAAAATTATTTTAAAGTTTACCAGGTTAAAAAAATACAGACCTACCTGTGCAGGGTACAGAAATGCCCCACTACATGAGGAAGGGGGGGTAGGGTGGGTTCCACCTCCATAGCCTCAAGATTTCGGAACCTTCCCCAAGAAAAAATCTAGGGCCCTCCTCTCCCGCAATTTTTTTTTATTTTGACACCCTACCCCCTCTGGAATTCTCAATCCGGCCCCTCCTTCTCTCTCCAAGCCAAATTCTGGGCATAAATTTAGGTCAAAATTTACTGTCATAAACACGTTTTTTAGTGAAAATCAGTACTTGTAATTTTTTATACATAAAAAGCCTATTTTGGTGTATAAAATTCCACATTAGTGCTAAAAAACTTGAATCAAAATAGCGTGATCTGAAATAACCTTGTTTGAACACCGGACCCTCCTGACCCTCCAGTAGATTTCAAACTGGTCTACTCTGGATCCACCCCCTTTAAAGCTAGAGGGGGGTACCATAGGTGACGAACGGTCGGGGAAGCTAGGGGGGTGATTACCCAGGGTAAATAGAATTTTGAATTCTAGGAGGGGGGTTCCAGGGGGGTCCGGACCATACATGGGCACTGGGGGGTTGGGGGGGGGTTAACCCCCCCAAATTCTGAGAAGGGGGGTTTAACCCCCCCACTCAGAAATAGGGGGGGGAGAGAAAAGGTTAACCCCCCAATTTTGGAAAAATGAAGAAAAAAATGTCTTTAAAATGACTTCTCACTGCCTCCAAACTTAAGTTTTGAGGTCAAAATGAATGTTTTAAGCAATAAAAAGCTCAAAAATGCAATAAAAAGGGCTTTTTGACCTAAAATTAGCGTTTTTTACCTATTTTTCCTTCAAAATCGAAAAACGATATGGGTAAAATGCACTCCAGAAAAAAAACGATATTGGGTATTTTGCGTTTCTCGGATTTTAACCCCCCCTAATTTGGGGTTTAACCCCCCCACTCCGGACCAACTTGCTCATGTATGGTCCGGACCCCCACTGTCTTTTTAGGTGGGAGGGGGGTCGACCCGGGGTACGAAATTTTGAAATCTAGAGGGGGGTCAGTTGGGGTCCGGTGTCCAAAATAAAACAGTTTTAAACCGTAATAAGGGTGGTTACCTGCCCCTACCCGGGGTAAATGGAATTTTGAATTCTCGGAGGGGGGTCTCAGGGGAGTCAGGACCCCCATAGCTTTTTAGGGGGGGTCGACCCGGGGTGCGAAATTTTGAAATCTAGAAGGGGGTCACGTGGGTTCCGGTGTGCAAAGCAAAACAGTTTTAAACCATAATAACTTTAATAATTGTTCTTTTTATAGGATAATACTACATTTTATTGAATAAAAAGCAATATTCTGGTATAAAAAGGGTCTAAAAGCATGAATATGTGATGAAAATCCAAGTTTTTGAAGAAAATTTAGTATAAAAAAAGTA
Organism: Microlaimidae sp. YZB2_3; assembly: GCA_030248175.1. Classification (NCBI taxonomy): domain Eukaryota; kingdom Metazoa; phylum Nematoda; class Chromadorea; order Desmodorida; family Microlaimidae; species Microlaimidae sp. YZB2_3. Next base: position 34,112 of record JASAMX010032918.1, read on the forward strand.
CCTAAAAGTTTCCCGAGGGGGGAGGGGGGGTCAAATTTCAAATTCAAGAGGGAGTCAGGGGTAAAAAATTCGGAAATTTGGGGGGAGGGGAGGGGGTTCCTAGATTTTCGTCTAGGGGGGTGGGTGCCAAAATTTTGAGGCTAGGGGGGTGGAACCCACCCTGCCCTCGACCCTTTTCTCACCTATGGGGGGTACGAACCACCCCCGGACCTTCCTCCTGGCTTTTAAAGGGCCATTTATTCGGTGTAGACCCCCTAGCTTGCCGGTCTATGCTCATGTATGAATGCCCCCTCCCATTTTATTCGTGACTGTGCCCCACTTGAAAATTAAAAAAATACTAAAAAATAATGCGCCACTGCCCTATTTCGTGAAATTTTTGCAGTATTTAACTTATGTTAACACAAATTAAGCCATGTAAGACCTAGCTATTTCACTTTTTTTGTCTTTTTTTGTTTTTTACCCCTACATGCCCCTTCCTTCGCTATAGTCCGCATTCCCGTTTAAAACGATTTGCCCCCGTGCCCCTTCCCCTTTTGAAAATGCCGCCCCCGTCACGATTCAGGGCAGGGAAAGCGCACAGGTCTAAAAATATATCTTAAATTGCAGAAGCTAAGTGTCCCAAATTTGTACAATCGAAAAAAAATTAAACTTGGTAAAAAAATTAACAACCTGCTATTATTGGCAACCACAGCTTCGATTCTGACTAGCCTAGAAAGTAAGATGTCAACAGAAGCTGAAGCCACCATTGCTTCACATCTACCAAGTATTCCAGAAGCTTGATATTCATCTGAAATTTCAAAATTACCCTATTGCATTCAGTTTTTTAACTGTTTAACTCACCACAAAAAATAATTTAGGCACATTATTTATTAACGGTTCCTTGAAAATAAAATTAAAAATCCGCAAGAAACTTTTTATTAAAATAATAACGTAAGAATTTTGAGTTAGAATATAACAATCACTGTAAAACGTTTTTCAATTAATCAATAGCTCTCAAATTTTATCGATTTTGTATAAAATACAAAATATCGAAGTTGTTTGTATTTTTGAGCAACACAATGATGTTCTTGATTTTTTTAAATTTCTTTTTTGTTAACCTAATAATAAACAAATTTGCGAAACACAAATGGGAATGCATCAAACATAAATATTCTGAAAATACAGTTTAGTTTGAACAAAATGATAGTTAATGGTATTTAAAGTTACGTCAGTAATGCACTGCAAATAATTACCGTTTTTGAGAGCCAAAGTCGAATGAATTGCAACACTTTAAGGAATAATTGTGATGTTTTAATAAAAAATTTTTGCAGGTTTTTTAAATTTCGTTTTCACTTTCCTGCTTAAAATATGTGTACCTAAATTTTTTCTGAAATGTCTTTTTTTTCGAAACTCAGACACAGACTTTAAAATTCACACAAATGGTAACTTTTTTAAAGAAGGATTTAAGGCTAAAAATTTTTTTTGTTGAAAGTAGGAAATTCAAGGTCAATCAATCAACTCTGATAACGCATCTAATTTTTATGCTAACAAAATTATAATTCATACTGTGCAACAATATTTTATCGATTTTTAGTCCCCGTGTTCTAGGTTGCGTCTATGGTGAGCAAGTTATAAAACAATACAATCGTGCAACTTCGGCACCATTTTAGGTAAAATAGTACAATTGTTTGACTCAGTCATGTTTGGCAGTCGTTGGTATTACTGTCATAGCACTCTATTGGATTAAGGGGGTCTATATAAAAAAAATTATGTTTGGCAGTCGTTGGTATTACCAAAATTCATGATAATATATTTTAGCGGAAATTTATCCAGTTACACTTTGACCTACAATAAAAGTACAGAAAAGGAAAGCTCTCTGGAGATAAAGATAGTATTTTAAACCTTTCTGATAGTGATGATTTTTCGGCGAGTTAAAATGGAGAGAAGCTTGTATTAAATAGCTCATTTATTTCGACTTAATTTCACTTTATATACACTTTCAAAAACCGTGTACAGTGAATTATGGTTATGATGCAACGCAATCTCCGTAATTGCTTTAGAATGAGCTATCAAACATAAGAAACTCCTGCGGCCCGAACAGTGAAAAGTTACATTGGAATATAGATAAAGTGCCGAAATTAAATCACTACCTAAATGGCTATTATTTCTGAAATTTCTTTTTCTTTTCAAAACTCAGAAACCGAATTAAAATGGCTACTAGTGCCATTATTTTATTTTTTAAGGAGATGGGTCTATACCTGATTTTTTAAGGTTAAAAATTTTTTTTTGTTGAAAGTAGGAAATTCAAGGTCAATCAATCAACTCTAATAACGCATCTAATTTTTATGCTAACAAAATTATATTTCATACTGTGCAACAATATTTTATCGATTTCCTTTAAAGTAATTTTATTCAAGCAAATAAAACATACCAAAACAATCTTTGCCTTCTTTTTAGGTAAAATTACATTTTATGCTACATCTAGGAAATAATATAAAAAAAATTATGAAAAAGTTAGCATCATACAGAGCAAGTGATAAGTGGATATTTATAATTCGTAATATAATTTATTGTTCGCCTTTTTTGTTAACATAAGGGCATTAGAGCCCAGCCTAACCAAACCAGAATGTTTGCTGGAATTTTTTCTTATTATCAAAACCAGTCTATTTTGACGTGGTTTTTCACTTAGTCAACAAAGGGAAAAATGTAGTTACAATATCCCAATAATGGAATTTTCTCGTTTGCTGAAATTAAACGCTAAGAGTATGGCATAAATTGACATGTTGAGATTGAAAGCTTTAAGATGGATTTGAGGAGAAAAATTTGCGTCACTACTTTTTAACTCTAGATTTTATTTTTGTGTACAAAAAAAAATAATATAAAGGGAAAATGCAGTCACAATATCGCAATAATGGAATTTTCTCGTTTTCTGAAATTAAACTCTAAGAGTAAGGCATAAATTGACATGTTGAGAGTGAAAGCTTAAAGATGGATTTGAGGAGTAAAAGATTTGATTTGAGATGGACTTAAAACTTGCGTCACTACTTTTTAACTCTAGATTTTATTTTGTGTACAAAAAAATTATAATATAAAGTTTGGTTTTTTTCAGTGGGTGATCAAACAGCTATGATTTTTAAAATTATTTTCCATTTGACACAAGAAAAATTAGAACTAGGTTGCGTGATTGATTCATTTAATAACAAAACACTAATTTTCTAATACTTATTTTGTTATTCACCGAACAAGTAAAAACCATAATATGTGCTTTACAGTCCACCCACATACACTTATAGCTTCATAGCCCATAATATATTTTCTGTATAAACATACACCCCGGCTAAAATCTTCTTATTAAATTTTATATACTACATTACTGTTACAAACGCCCTGTGTCAGACAATATCCAACCGCACACAATTTGTGTGTGGTTTGTGGGTGGCTGCGGCCAGAGGTGTTGGGCACTTAACGCATATATATTCAAAAATGATTTGCATATGGTACATTCATCTCTCCAAGAATATATAACACAAGAGAATGCCCGACTGTAAACTAAATTTTTGACCAAAATTTTGCGAGAAAAGTCGCACTTTTGAATTCGTGTGCGACTTTTCTCGCAAAAATCTGCCATTTTCTACTAGTTTTCTCGCGCTGCGATTTTTAACACAGTATTATTTTTCTCGCAGTGGGGACTGCGACTTTTTTCGCACTTTATACTGCTTTATTCGCACTGCGAGTCTGGTTGCACAAAAAAAAAACAAAGCGGAGCAAAAACTTTGTTTTTAAATGAGTAAAATCGTTTTTTTACCTTAAGTAGTTAAAATTTTTTAGTTTTAACGAAATAAAATAACGTTCCAACGTTTTAAAATTAAATAAAACAAGTTTCGAAGTTTTTTACTCCATTGAAAATGACTACCAGTGTCTGTATTTGTTTGTTGCGCAGCCACATTCGCAGTGCAAAATAATCGCAGTGCAAATAAAGCAATAGAGAGTGCAAATAAAGCAATAGAGGATGCAAAAAAAGTCGCAGCCTTCACTGCGAAAAAACTAAAACTGTGTTAAAAATCGCAGCGCGGGAAAACTAGAAGAAAATGGCGGATTTTTGCGAGAAAAGTCGCACACGAATTCAAAGATAAGACTTTTCTCGCAAAATTTTGGTCAAAAATTTAGTGTACAGTCGGACTTTCTCTTATATTCTTGATCTCTCCAAACTTTAAAATAAATCGAATTCCATTGCCGAAATAAATTTACTTAATTTAGGATTTTGTTGCCAGTATTTGTTTTTCTGACTTCATTATTGCAAAAATGATTTTTTTTTAATTTTAAATGCTCGAAGGCACTGGAGCGGCTTCCGCGATGCCAAAAACAAACGCAAAAACTCTGTTTTCGTGCCGTTATTTTAATGCGCTGTTGCCAGGCGGCTTTTATTGCACGGTCAGACATCTTTGTTTTGACTCGCTCAATAAATTGATAGCGAAGTCCGTAACCACAGTCAAGACGAAATAATCTTCTTTCATCGATTCTTATTTACTCAAAATTAACACAACGCATTAACACACATCACCGAAACTATTGTGAAAGCAGTTCTTGTCCGAGTGCAAATGGCAACAAAATTAAAAAGTGACTTTTCACAAAAGTTGCGAATAATATACCAGCTTATTACTTGAAATTATAAGTGTTAACATAAAAAAATGTTGTCCAGGTTTTCTTATATCGTCTGTTGCGGAGGAGCTTAATCACCCCGCGGTGCTCCCACGCAACTCGATGTGGCAGCAACGTTACTGATATTATAAAAAAATAATGATCTTTGCGGCCAGCCAATATCTTCACATTAGAATCGTACAAGTAGTGTTGTTACAGTATTACTGGCATACATGGGCACGGGGGAAGTTGGGGGGTTAACCCCCCAAATTCTAAGAAGTGGGGTTTAACCCCCCCACTCAGAAGTGGGGGGAGAAAAAGTTAACCCCCCGATTTCGGAAAAATGAAGAAAAAAATGACTTTAAAATGACTTCTAACTGCCCCCAAACGTAAGTTTTGAGGTCAAAATGAATGTTTTAAGCAATAAAAAGCTCAAAAATGGTATAAAAAGAGCTTTTTGACCTAAAATTAGCGTTTTTTACCTATTTTTCCTTCAAAATCAAAAAACAATAGGGGTAAAATGCACTCCAGAAAAAAAAACGATATGGGTATTTTGCGTTTCTCGGATTTTAACTCCCCCTAATTTGGAGTTTAACCCCCCACTTCGGACCAACTTGCCCATGTATGATTACTGGTACTGGTACTTGAACCATTCCAGTACCACTCATTATAGTTCCTGTACTATACTGGTACTGTACTGCATTAAAAAATTCAAAAAACAAAAATACTGGTAGTGGAAAAAAGCAGGAAGTTAGAAAATACTGGTACTCGAACTGATATTGGTTCAGTGCCAGTACCAGTATTCATCATAAGCAGGTCTAAGGCAAAAAATCTCGACTGGTGTTTCTCAGCGCAGGCGTAATGGGTGCAGTGAAAACTCGTATTATTATTGTAATATAAAGCGGTCTTTATTATTGTAAAGTAGGTACTGCAAAGTTATGCGGTGAATTTTTTCCACATAAAATTATTAATTATTTCATATATAAAAATATTGAAATTTTATATAATTCAGCTTCTAATTTTTAATTATAAGTTTCAATGTTCACCTGTTGAAGCTTATTAATTTTTTAATGCGTCTTACAAAAAACCAAAGACTGTACAAAATTCGAATGACTACATTTTGAAAACAAATCGATCAGCACAAAATTAATTTGTTGTGGTAAGATCCAAAATAAAAAGTCGTTTAACCAAAGATGGAATTGACCTTTTTTATTATTTTCGTTTAATTAATTTTTTGGTAAGAAAATGAACATTTCAATTTTTATTGCACGTATAGTAATCATAGGTGAGCACGGTCGGGGAAGCTAGGGGGTGGGGGTGGTTACCCGGGGTAAATCCAATTTTGAATTTTAGGGGTCCCAGGGGGGTCCGGACCCCCCTAGCTTTTTAGGGGGGGTCGACCCGGGATGCGAAATTTTGAAATCTAGAGGGGGGTCAGGTGGGGTCCGGTGTCCAAAGCAAAACAGTTTTAAACCATAATAACTTTAATAATTGTTCTTTTTATAGGATAATACTACATTTTATTGAATAAATAGCCATATTCATGTATAAAAAGGGTGTAAAACCATGAATATGTGATGAAAATTTACGTTTTTGGAAGAAAATTTAGTATAAAAAAGGTACCTCAAATTTTCCCGAGGAGGGAGGGAAGGTCAGATTTCAAAATCTAGAGGGGGGTCAGGGGTAAAAAATTCGGAAATTTAAGGGGAGGGGGGGCCCCTAGATTTTCGTCTAGGGGGGGGTCCCAAAATTTCGAGGCTAGGGGGGGTGGACCCCATCCTGCCACCCCCCCTTTCTCACCTATGATAGTAATTAAATATTTGTTCTTTAATTATGGATTACTTTTGCGCATATTTTGGTTATTCTTCAAAGCCATACAGGAAATTGCCTTTGAAGCTTCTAAAATAAAAACTCCGTTCCAAAGTTCCAATCAACATTACTTACATAATATTATATAGTTTTGAAAATTAAACATAAAAATTATTAAGTTTATCCTAAAAACCTTAGGTCGGGCTTTTAAAAGAGTTTTTAAGTGTTTGTTTAAAACAAAAATATACGAAATTACCGCGTGTTGATTTAAAGATAAATACTTGCAAGATAGTTTTGATAATTCGCGCCCCAAACACCTGATTTGCTTGAAGCCACGAGCACAGTGGCGTGCCCAGGGGGAAGGGGGCGGCCGCCTCCTCTCCAAAATCCAACGAAGCCGGATTTTTTTTATTATTAAAAAAGCGTATTAATAGTAAAAAAAAACAAAATTTTCCCGCTTCGCAGGTAGTTTAAATTGATTTGTCTTAGTTTTTCAATTTAAATCGGTTATTCCTATCAATATTGAAGGCATACATGTCAAATAAAACAACTATAAATTATACTTTTAATAAAGTTTCAAACACATATTTTAAATTTAAAGGGATATAAACTAAAACTATTTCAAAAATTAACAACACGGTTTGAAAAAAATATTTTGTTATATCAAGTCTGATTTTTTTAGATTTAGCTTAAAACCGTTATGTTTTTTTTAATTAGAAGTCAAAAATTCTTTACTGCTATCTGAAAATGTAAATAAAATTTAAATTTAGTAATACTTACTAGTTGGGAATAAGTGTTTTAGTGTCTTAATATAAAAATTTTCTCCCGAGACCCCCCTGACAAGGGGCTGCCCTTTGACCCCGCTGAGAGGCTCTCGCCTCCCCCCAGACCCCTCATTTCTGGGTGGTTGCCTCCTCTCCCACCACCCTTCAGGATTAGTATTACCTCTTCCGGACCGCCCCCTCCAAACTAAAATCCTGGGCACACCACTGCGCAAGCAATAAAGGAGGACGTGAACCCAAGAAAGCTTGGTTTGGCAGTATTTCGTTACTAACAAGGAAGGCAAATCTGTTTCTTGCCAAATAATGGGTTGTTCTAAGCCCAATGTAAACTCGATTTTTGTACAAATATAAAAAAACGCTTAAAATTTTACAACAAAGAACAGAAAAAATAAAGTATTCTGATGTTGAATTTCGTTTTTATATTATTGCGATATATTACACAGAACACTTAGATTTAAGATGGTTAACGATTTATAGAGTTTAAAGTATAACAAATTTGTTTTACAAACTGTCCTATAAAAAAGTAGTAAGTTCAATTTTGCCACGAAACAATCTGAGATGTTCCTCAGTCAATTTTGATAGTTTTGATAATATATATTTAGTTTTCTTATTTTTTATATAAATAATATTTTGAATTAAAAATACAAAAAATTATTTAGAAAACAGATACGAGGATTTAAATAAACTACTGCTTGAATTGAGATGACCCATGCTAAAATTTCCAACTTTAAAAACTAAAATTTTACCTTTCTATTAAAAAAAATAAAATTTAGAAATAAGGCCCCAATTTTTTAGATTAATCTTTACCCAAGTTAATTCCTGCAAAAAATTTTGAATGGATCTTAAAAAAATGTAAAATCGTGTAAATGTTTAAAAAATAAAATAACAGCTGCGCCATAACATGGCCCTTATTGTTTTTAATCTTTTACAAATAAAAACGTTAAAATTGGTTTGTTTGGTTCCTGATTGTTGTTGGGATTGTTGGGTTCTTGCTGGTTTTTCTAGGCTATTAAAGATCTTTTTCAATAACTCATTGTAAAAAAAACTACGTTTAAAACAATGAGTAATTTATTTATTACAAAAATACTGGTACTGGAATTAATACTAGTACTAATTCCTAAAATACTGGAATTTATTTTGGGTTTTTGAAAAAATATTGGTACTGCACTCTAAATAAAATTTGAGGTAGGGATAGTACTGGTACTGTACTGAAACTAAAATGAGAACGGTACTTTTACTGGAATTTTTTTGGACAACCAGCATAGTACTGGTACTGGAATAAAATCTGAGTATTGTAACAACACTACGCACAAGACTATAGGGTCGTGCATTTAATTTCGGCACTTTTTCAAGTTTTGATTACATATCTTAACTTGGTCCCAAATTTGAATTGAGAAATGATTGATAGCTCGTTAGAAATTAGATAAATAGGCAAAAAAAGGACAGTCATAACATCATCTACCAATTTTTTCGTTGGCTGTAGTAATTTCTTGAAGGAAAATGGGCAAAAGGTGCATTTAATTTCGGCACTTTAATTTAGTTTTCAATTTTTCACTCAGATAAAAACAAATTAGAGTAAAAATAACCAATATGGCAGTAAATGTAGCAGTCAACTTTCAAATAAGCTATTAAACATTAATATTGACCTAAAACAAGAAAGTTATGCCTGAAGAAAAAAGTGCCGGAATTAAATGCACCAAACGAATTTTCCAAAGTGGCCATTTTCGATTATCGTCCTTTATAAAAAAAATTTACGTAGATGTTGATTGTTATGCATATCAATGTGTTTAGAATAAGAAAATACACAACTTTGTAATAAAAAACTTTTTGATCAAACAAAGCTGAAAAAAGTTATGGCCAAAAAACGGTTTTAAAAATTTTCAAAAAGTGCCGAAATTACATGCATTACCCTAACGGCAAAATTTTCGCCTTGCTAACCGTTTTCATTCGGTTTGCCCAAAAGTCCTTCGGTTCTAGTCGTGTCGTGTTTATATGCTTGCATATAGGTGCGAAGTTGGGCGAGTTTGTATATTGCAGAACCTGCATTTAGGTTATATGCATTGCGTTGATTTTTTGAAGGCAGAAGTAAAGGAAACGAGTTTTTCCTAATTTGAGTTGGTCAAGGGTTTAATCTCACAAGGAATGTTTTTTCTTGTTAATTGATTGTGCTTTTATTTGAAGTTTTATTAAAAACCATTAAAACCCCCATAATAATTATCTCTAACGATTAAGATAATATTGATAATAGCTGCTGTAACAACCACAAATAATTTTAAAAGCAAAATACAGCAAATAATAATAATAATAGTTTTTATTTATGTAAATATTACACATTAAATAAATATTAAACATCACTAAAAAAATTAATTATTGCGAAGTTGATTGTTTTTTGTTTGTAGAAAATAGCATTGAATAAAAACAAGTCCTAATCTTTAAAGCCCCTTTTTATTCATTGCGGTTCACAAAAAAAATGCACGCCATTACAGGTAACATTAATTTAAGACGATTATTCGGCAAGAATATTATGCAGACTCAAATATACGTGCAACAGTGACGTATTATAAGGTTTAAACCCAAAGTATGCATTTTTTGCTTAAAATATACAAAGTTTAAATTAACATAATAATATCTAAAAAAATAAATCACGCACACCGTTGGCACTGTCAAGTGTTTTGTTTAAATTTATTACAAAAAAAATCATTTGTAGGAAAATTACGTTTTGCACCGCAAAACATTAAATTTTGGATGCTGGGTAATTTATTTTAATCACACTTAATACAAACGTAACAAATAAAAAAGCAAAAGAAACAAAATGTATTTTGAGAGTTATACATTTATTCTTTCTCTTCCTCGTTGTTGTCATTTTTTGTCATTTTCTTCCTCGTTTTTTTGATTTTTTTCCATTGCATTTTCTTCCGCTAAAAAATTAGGAGTTACTTAGTTGTAACAAATACTTCACGACAAAATTATTTTATTGCAAAATAAAATGAGCAACAGAGCAACACAACAGAGCAGGATATATAAATAGTTTCGCATTACAATAATTTTTGCATACTAGTTTTTTAATGCGGATTCGAAATTTCAACAAAATGTTGGCTGCGGCCTGCGGGAGTCTATAATAATTCCCCACCACTAAATATTTTTTTGCAAACACAAATGTAGTGAAATTTTAAAACTAAGTACGCGCTGATTACTTTTAAAATCCTACTTTTATTCTATTCTATACATGACATGGGCAAGTTGGTTCAAAAGGGAAATCTATCCACATCACTTTTTTTGAATACACCAAAACGTTTTTCGATTTTAAAGCAAAAATAAGTTAAAAACGTTAATTTTAGGTTAAAAAGTTTTTTTATTGCATGTTTGGGTTTTTTATTGCTTAAAATACTCATCTCAAATTTAACCCTTCCTATCCTTCCTTTCTATTAAGTTTGGAGGTAGTTTAAAGTCATTTTGAAGGTTTTCTTTTTTTATTTTTTTTTCAATATTGGGAGGGGGTTAACCTTTTCTCTCCTACCTCTGGCTTCTGAGTGGTGGGTAGGAGCACATGGGCACAGGGATGGATGGGGTTGGTGGGGGAGGAGAGTTTAACCTCCTAAATTCTCAGATAGCGGGTTTAACCCCCCAAATCAAAAGTTCGGAGGGGGGGGGGGGGCAGAAAATATTACCCCTCCAATTTTGGAAAAATGAACATAAAAATGTTTTTAAAATGAATTTTAACTGCCCCAAACTTATTTTTCGAGGTCAAAATAAATGTTTCAAGCATTAAAAAGCTTAAAAATGCAATAAAAACGGCTTTTTGACCTAAAATTAGAGTTTTTTACCTATTTGTCATTAAAAATCGGAAAACTATATAAGTAAAATGCACTTTAGAAAAAAAAACAATATGGGTAAAACCAGACCTGTGCACGGTCTGGAAATGCCCCCCGTTTTATTGCCCCTACCCGCCAAAAAAAGAAAAAGTACCCTAAAATTATGACGCCATTTTTGACCTATGATGATGCCATCATTGCAATTTTTTGCAGTTTTTAGCCTATTTCAATGTATTTTAAGCCATTTCAGACCTATTTTTATCTTATTTTCGCTTTTTTTGTCCTTTTTTTCTCTTTTCCCTTCTTTTTTCTCCTTTTTTTCTTTCCCCCCTGCTTGCCCTCCCCCGTTTTATTGCCCCCCCCTTCCCCGTTTCAAAAAAGTTGCCCCCCCCCCGTTTTGGACTTCCCCCCCCCGTTTAAACCCCGGGAGGGGCGGCAACTTTTTTGAAACGGGGAAGGGGGCAATAAAACGGGGGGGCAAGCAGGGGAGAAAGAAAAAAAGAAAAAAAAGGAAAAAAGGACAAAAGCAGGGTTTCCAGCGCCTTAGGCAAAGTGCTCTCCCTGTCTTCCCTGACCAATTTTCCAAAATTTGGCATATTCTCCCTGACTTTTTGCAAAGCTCTCCCTGACTTTTTAAAGAAGCTTTTTAAACATACTTAGACACTTTTCATAACATGCAATATCTAACCTTGGGATTGCACTCTTTTGTTAATTTTTAAGAGTGTATTTATTGCTTTAGTTAAAATCTATGCTTAAATTAACAGTAAATTATATATTTGATTAAACAAGGCTTGAATTAAATTAAGTTTTAGACAACAGAACACAACACACAGAATTTTATTTTTTAAAAATAAAAGAAACACTATATAAGTATAACTATAACATTGATAAATTTTAATTCTTTTTTATTTTAGCAACGAGATCATTTATTTTAGAGTCAATGGCCTGCTGTTCTTCACTTCAGACATGTGCACTGCCCCCCCGCCCCCCCGGGGTAAAAACGGGGGGGGGCAATTCCAAAACGGGGGACACAGGGGGCGACTTTGTTGAAACGGGGGGGGCAATAAAACGGGGGGGCAAGCAGGGGGGAAAGAAAAAAAAGAGAAAAAAAGGAGAAAAAAGAGAAAAAAGAAGGGAAAAGGAAAAAAAGGGACAAAAAAAGCGAAAATAAGGTAAAAATAGGTCTAAAATGGCTTAAAATACATTGAAATAGGCTAAT
>JASAMX010032919.1:0-54286 GCA_030248175.1 Microlaimidae sp. YZB2_3
TGCTACGCTGCTTCGTTTCACTCCCGGAAAAAAACGCTGCGAGCTTCATTTCAGTCTTGGCGAAAAATCCGCGCAAGTCATTTTTTCGCAATATTTGGTTTTATACAAAGACTTTTGTACTACAATTTTCTAAGCTTATTTGATTCATTTTGCATTGATTTAAGAATTTTAGGATTTTTTTAATTTATTTAAACTATTTTTAGTTTTTTATCCCGTTTAGTTTACTGTAATTAAAGGAACACTGTCACAAATCAAATTTCTATAACGCCCTGAATGGACTACTCTTTTAATACAAAACCTTAATCTTAATGTAGACGTCAGAACTATTTTTAGTTTTTTGGGCCGTGTAGTTTATTTTAATTCAAATGATTTTTTTTTTTTTTAAGGGGACTGTCGCAAACCAAATTTCTATAATGCCCTGAATGGACTAAACTTTTAATACAAAACTACTCTTTTAATCTTAATCTACCTCAAATTAAATATTTTGGTTTCTCCAGACCAATTCAACAACATTTATAAATTTTAATTATATCGGTTTAGTAACAGAGTTGTCTGATCCGGGCGTTACAGGAATTTGATTTGTGCTATTACTCCTTTAAAAACCAAACAATAAATTCGGAAATACTTTTATATTTTATTTTTTCGGAAAGTTTTATATTAATATAAGGAAATTCCTTTATTTTATATCTGCTACATTTTTATTATTATCGCATCCAAATACACAAAAAAAACCAATACATTCAGAAACTATAATATAAAACATTAAAACGTTATGGTTGAATTATATCTGGCTGACGCTGAAAATTAGAATGCAGACATGAGAGGACCAATTAAAATTGTGCGGTAATGACGTTTTTTTTTAAACAAATAAGAACGCAGAATTTTTGTTAATTCCACCTTTTCACAAAATATACATAAATCAACCAACATTAGCCCTTAAAAAATTTGCATTTAAATTCCAAATTAAGTGGTTTGATAAATATGTTATTAAAATACTGGTTACAATCTTTGTCATTAATCCGCTTTAGTGAAAAATTTTGAATGTTTTTGTTGTTAAATAGTCAAATCAATACTGTAAATATCGCAGTCAGCTAGATTTTATTTGCCTATAATAAAATTTTTTTTCATTTAATTTGCTTTTATGTCACTAATTTGTTTGTATACGTTTAAAAATTAAAATTCACCTTTTCTGTATTTGTGGTAAAATTTGATATTTCTAGTTTTGTGTACTTAAAATTTCTTGTTTTGGTGGTAAATAATGCATTTAAAATTTCGCATGATTTTATATTAAGGTGTGTCTTGGAACTACTGAATTACTAAACATTTTGATTAATTCTAAAATATAGGTATTCTAGTCAATCTAAGACAAAACCAAAAGCTTAAATTAAAAATTTTGTTCAAAATCAACCACCAATAAAAAAATAGGCAATTTTTTCAAAAAAACGGCTACACTGGACAATTAAAAAATAATTCTTTGTAAAAAAACCACTTCCTAAAAAAAACGACTTTCAAAATAAAAATCACTCTCTAAAAAGACAGTTTTGTAGACATTTAAAAAAATTATACTCTCCCATTGTTTAACACAATTCTTGTGTTTTCCGTTTGAACCAAAAATAAGTTTAGACAAACTAAAATAGTTATTTAACTTATTTTAAAATATTGGTTTTTATAACTCAAAACCTTTGATTGCTTATAAAACAATTCACAGACGAAATAAAAAACTACACCGCAGTCTAATTTTTAAAAGAAATGTCCTATTAATTTATTACTGTTCAAAATAAAACAAAATAAAAAAAATAAGGTTTTCGCTACCTAAGGTTTATTTCTGCAAAGTTTTATTAAAATTCATTTAGTATTAACTACATAATTTTTGTATATAAAATGCCCATTCTCTTGCAATAATTTTAGTTTATAATTTTAATTTTATTTTTTTAAAAGTTTTTTCTTAAATTTGTAATTCCTTTTAAAATCTGTAGTTGTGCGCAATGCTTCTTAAATAGTCCCAGTGTGTTCGGTTTTCATAATCTTGGACGATCGTCAGGATCCTTTTGTGAAGTTCTCATCATCATAATCAAGTTTTTATGGATCATAAAAAAGCAAACAGAATAGTTTTTTAACATAAATAAAGCTAATATACATAAGTTTTAAATCGCTCGTTTAATGGTTGGAGCTGCGGAGATATCTTCGTTTTAAATGGCCGGAGCTCAAGAGCATAATATTGGACTATAGGAGGTTCGGAACACATACATATATTTATGTATATAAAAGTGTGTTCTTTCGTATTTTTTTTACAACAACCGATGATCGAAATTAACGAAAAAGCCAAAATTCAAAAGCCTTCTTTTTAAACATACGCTAATTATTTATTACACACGTTTTACGTAATAAATAACCTCTGGGGATTAAGAAAACAAAAGCTAAACTTTAGGCGAGTAAATCGATTTTTATTAATTATGCAAATATTTTGCACAAAAAGACTGCACGCAGGAAAATGATACAAGTTGATGAATGTATTTTCCGCCAGGACTAAAACGAAGCGGGACTCAAACGAAGCGGGACTAAAACGAAGCGGGACTAAAACGAAGCGGGACTAAAACGAAGCGGGACTAAAACGAAGCGGGACTGAAACGAAGCTCGCGGTGATTTTTTTCCGGGACTCAAACGAAGCGGGACTAAAAAGTAGCAGATTCGTATATAAGTATATGTAAATGTACATATAAGTATATGTATGCATTTTGTAATTAATGATTGTATTTTTGTTTAAATTTTGTTATTTTTACATTTAAAATCAATTTCGGTTAAGATTATTTAGTGGTAAGTTGACTTTTATATAGCCGTGAAACACTTGCTGCCGTCTATTTTAACGGCGCAGTGTAAAGTGAATCATTTCAATTTGTTTCCGTCCATTGGTCTCCACGCGCAGAAGAGAGCATGAGTACTGTAAGGACTCGCGAAATCGCGAAGTCATTTCAGATTTTTACAACCTCACGTAAAGTTGGAAGCGTGCCCATACATGATTTCTGCTACCATTACGGGGATTTTTCGATTTAGAAGACGAAAATTAATTCTGGAGTAAGAAAAAAGGCGAGAGTCGCAGCTACGCAGCTATTTTACCTATAAGGGCTGGTTCATTCTTAAGCCAAAACGTCTTTTGGACAAGCCAAAACGTGCCAAGTTCGTCTAAAGAATGTAAACAACATTTTGGGTAGTTCAAAAAACGTTTTGACTTGTCCAAAGGACCTTTTTAGACTTAAGTATGAACCAGCTCTAAGTGAAGATGTACCAGTTAAAATTTAATTTGTTTAAAACGTGATGGCGTCAAATATGTGTTTTTTTTGAAAACCCACCAAATTAATTGTACATATACAAAAATTGTGACCTAGGGCCCGTTTCATAAAAACGTTCGTAAATTCTCAATTTACAAATCTTAACCTATTTTTTTTGTAAAATACATGATAAAAGTTTTTCGACTTGTAATCTAGGGGGTGTATAATTGCCTAGTGCTCTGCGCCGATTGGTCCCGCCCACGTCCCCTATGCCTTCCGCTCACTGATTACTATTTCCGTGTGGTATTTCCTCCATCTTGTAATTTTTAAACGTAGGCGAAGATTTCTCAAACGAACATTTAAAAACGTGTTTATTAGTAAACAGGCCCCTGTTATCAATTCTGAAAAGCGTAAAAACGGCCTAAAAAGTAAGTTTCTTTAAAAACAAGTCGAAATAAGATCGCTCTGTGTGGTAATACGCATTTTATCTTTTAGAAATAAAATAAAACGCGAAGTTAAAAAGTTTGAATAATAAATATTGACAAAATATATGCGATTTAAACAAACAAATCAATAAAAATATTATTTTTTCTGTAAAGAATTTTTTGGTTACTTCTGATTTTGAACGCATCTGTGAATAAATAACATACAAAAAAAGACAAAAAATCTAGAAAAAATTATGCTTCTGGAAAATATATAATTTTGTTTTACGATATATATTAATCTTATATATCCACAACATAGCACAAAATGTAAGACTTGCGTTTTAGATATATTTAACGTTTCAGATTTACATATAATTCATCAAAAGCTACATGGAAACAAGCTTACGACAATTGTCAGTCACATCTAAGCGAACTGGGTATTTCTGGAAAAGCGAGATTAGCCAATTGTCGAACCGAGGAAGTGGGTTAAATTTTTGATAACAACTTTAATTCATAATTATTATTTATTAAAACAATTTCTTCAGTATTTTTATAAGCTTACAGTCAAAATGATCTTTTAAAATCTAAATTAAAAATTGGCTTTTTAATCTTGAAGCCGTATTTCTTGTTTTATTGTTTTATTTATCTAAGTGCTTTCTTTGACTTAGGGTTGTTAGAGTCAAAGAAACTTGAGTCTGAGCAATTTTAAAGTCAATCACGACACTCCTGTTGAAGCTATAACCTGTATCCTAAAAAATCTTAAGCAAACACCTTAAAATCAAGCTAAAACAAATTTAAAAAAGAAAATTAACTTTAAACAGCTTAAAAAATAATCGGCTTTAAATTCTTTTGGCTCTATCGACTCCGCACCTTTTTATTTGCTTCAGTCAACTATTTCCCTGCTTTTTGTGTGTATTCATTGTCATAAACATTGTTATCGTCGAATAAGTCTTATATGCCCTTTCAGTAGAAAAATTTAGTTTCATTCCATACAGCAAAAAGATTGATTTCTTTTGTACTTTCTTGTGGCGAGGTCTTATAAGAAAACGTGAGAAAACACAGGGATTCTACCCGAATATGATTACCAGAAATGTATCCGAGGCTAAGTGTTACTTAGCTTAGTATATCAGAGAAAAAGGTTTTGTATGCGGTCATCGATGCCATAATCCCAAAGAAAATCGTAACAACATTTTCGGAACATGCGCAAGCAAGTCTACATAAAGAACCAAAAAATTGAAAGAAGAATAAAAGGATAATATTAGCTACTCAATAAAACATGATGTTAACGGAGAATACTATTTTGCTAAGTGTAAATTTTGTGAAAATTCAAATAAATGAGTTCAAGTCAAAAAAGCTAAACATATAAATACCTAAGGGAAGTAAACGCAAAGAGAATCTTAAATTTTAATGTAAAAAAGCAAAATATTCAAAATAATTTGCAGTCAAACACTGATGGTGATTATTTAAATTGTCTTTATTCAAATGTTAGAAGCATTTATAGTTCAGAATATTGAAATATCCTAGATAATATTCTGTGTGATGCACTATTCTATTTTGGCCTTTACTGAAACATATTTAAAAAGTGAAATTACTGACGCCATGTTAAATGCAAAAAATAATTATTGCGTTTTTCATAAAGACTGAACAGAAAGACCAGGTGGTGGCGTCTCAATATTAATTAAACACGAAAATAAAGCAAAAAATTGCTATTCCAACAGAATTTTATTGTCTTGAATTAATCACGGTCGATATTTTAAGTAAATACCCTTCGCGCATAAAATTTTTTTACAGACTACTCAGCTCAGACAATGAAATAACACAGCTTTTTTGCCATGCTTTAAAAATTTTGAGCAACATCAGTTACCCTGTGGTGTTATGTGGCGATTTTAACGTCTCCCATTTTTTTTTTGGGGTAACCAAATCCCCAAAAAATACAACATCTAATATGCTTTCTATTGCAGTATTAGAAGGGTTGTTTACCCAACTAGTAACCGAACCTACACGGGATAACAATTTTTCGGATTCCGTGTTTTGTAATAATGAATCACACGTCACAAATGTTTGCGTTTCAAAACCAGTTTTTAATTAGTGATCATTATAGTATATATTTTTTCATGCGCGGCCCTAAAAGCAACAACGAAAACGTGGAAAAGTTTTTTTTAATATATTCACGCAGACTGGAATCTCATGAATACCTATTTAGCTCGAATTGTTTTGATAGGTTTGATTCAGCAAGGCGGTTTTACTGAAAATCATTGGGAAATTTTGAAAATCAAAATTTTAAAAGCAATAGGAAAATTTGTTCCCATTAAACTAAAACGACAAATTAATAACTATTTGTCCAAAATATAAGCAATATTAAAAAAAGAAAAAATTACTGTACAAATGTAGCATGAATCCAGTTATTACACGAGAGTACAACAGGCTAAATGGAATTTTTAAAAAAGAAGTGACAAAGTTTAATCAAAACTTAGAAAACAAAGTACTAAATTCTAAAGATAAAAATAGTTACTGATCCCAAAAAACAATGCGAAATTTTTAACAAGTGTTTTTCCGATAATTTTGCCCTAGACAATATGTCAAATCCGTTATTAAAATGTGTTACAACCAAAAAACTTACACCAGAATTAAATTAAAAGATTAAATTTACTCCAGAAATATTTCTTAAAGCGCGGAAAAAACTAAAGAGTAAACTAAGCCGCACATTAGACAATATTTTTTAATTGTGTTCAAAAACTGGCGCTTTCACTTTGTAAACCTTTAACAACACTTTTTAGGGTATCAATTGAAACCAATGAGTTACCATCTTCTTGGCTAATTGCCGAAGTTATTGCTCTTTACAAAAAAGGTTGCCCAAGTAATCCGCCTAATTACGAACCAATTTCTCTTACATGCACTTCATGTAAAATAACGGAGTCCTGCACTTAAGATCAGCTTTTTTATTTGAAAAGTCAAAATTCAATAAGTAAAGAGCAGCATGGGTTTTTGCGGAAAAGATTAATCTGTTCTCAATTAAATGAGTCGGTAAAGTTTACATGAGTCGGTACAGTTTTAAAAATAATTTTTTGTTGTTTTCAAACAAAAAACTTAAATGCACTTTTGACGGCATACAAATTTTTTGTGCGTCCTACTTTGGAGTACTCTTCGCAAGTTTGGTCACCATACGTGTATAAAGATATTGATTTAATTGAAAACGTACAATGTAGTTTAACAAGAAAGAATTTTTGCACGTTGCGATCTTCTCTCTAACGCTAGGTATATCACTCAATTAAAAATTTTAGGATTTAACCCATTGGAAACTTGTAGAATATGTTTTGATTTATGTACTTGCTTTTGTATAATGAATAAACATAAAATAAATATAAAAAATAAAATGGGCTATTTTTCTGGTAAAAAATGATCATAACAAAAAATTATATTCAGACTTTGCAGAAAATCATTTAATGTTAAACTCATTTGCTTTTTGCTCCGCAAAATACTGGAACTCTTTACCAAAAAGTTTAACGGAAGCAAAAACGCTAACTCAGTTTAAACAAAAAATTAATAGTTTTAACTTCAATAACCACATAAAGCTTAGCGACATGTTATAAGCCTTTTAGACTCTTTTGTGTTTCTCTCCTTAATTCAATGACCATTATCATTTCACATAGCCTTTTTATATTTCATTTATGTTAATTTTTTTGTTTACTTTTTTTGTTTCAATAATTGTATGTTAAATGTGAATAACATTGTATTGACTCATTATCCTTATGCATTGGTACACATTTATTTCTATAGTACCAACTATAAACACAGAAAGAGTGCTTATGTTGTCGTATTTAGATTTGTTGAATAAAGTATTCTAATTCTAAAACAATGCGTGGTTTTTATGGTGCCCTTGAATTTTTCACATAACCCATTTGTTTGAAGATAATAAAATGACGTAAAAATTTTCTTAGCACATAAAAGGAAATACAATTCTTTTATAACTAGAGTCGCAAAGCTTCCCACATTATCATTAAGGACATTAAGTGGACACATGTCAGAATATTTACAATTTTTTAATCATTGCGAAATATTTTTTTAACTTTCAAACATCTGTGTCCAATTAAAACGCCAGAACAAGAAAACGGCGAGCATTTAAGAGTTTTAAACACTTCTGGATAGGGGTTTTTATGCACGAGACAGGATTTTTTTTCATGTTTTCCATGAACCCCTGGACAAAATGAAACTAGATATTGCTACAAACTCTTATGTTAATTTAAATTTTTCACTGTAATTTTTTAACAATTTTTAAACAATTAAGGCAAGAAATTTCATCAACACAATGATAGAAGAAGGTTTTGACGAGAATGGCGGGGATGGAAACGCATGGATTGGGCTCCAAGCACAAGCTGCGATGCC
This sequence comes from Microlaimidae sp. YZB2_3, assembly GCA_030248175.1. Classification (NCBI taxonomy): domain Eukaryota; kingdom Metazoa; phylum Nematoda; class Chromadorea; order Desmodorida; family Microlaimidae; species Microlaimidae sp. YZB2_3. The sequence goes on from JASAMX010032919.1 coordinate 8,075, forward strand.
ACCCACTAAAAGAAAATCGGAATACTTTTGGAGATGGGTGGACAATGATCAAAATTATACTTCCTGCGTGGATTTTGAGTAAAAATTGATTTTGGATAAAAAATTGTATTTTTTTTAGTTTTTAACACTCTAGTCCAAATCCGCTTTTTAATCGGAAATTGTTTAGTGTTAGAAGGTCTCAAAAGTCAGCCAATAAAGATTCAGAATTTGAATTTTTGACAACCAATGAACGCAGAGCCGGTGCCATAATAGAATACTTCCTCCTCCCTGATTTTCCTTCGGGGGGAAGAATTATTGTGGCTGCGTCCAACATATTTCCTCCAGGGGAGGAAATATTCTGATTTTGCGTCGGAAGATTTTCTCCCCCATTATATGCGTAAACTTCTTCTGGGTGTTTTAAAGAAATACAATGTTTATAGTAATTCTTACTGTTTTATAAATAAGCAAAAAGTTTGAAATAAAATTTAATTGTGGATTTGATTAGAATAGATCAATTTAATCCCAGATTTTTAAATTTTTTTAGTTTAATATAGTTCAACATTTTTTTAAATTTGTCTTGTCATATACAGTCTAATAATTATCTAACTTTTTTGTAAAATGTTTAAATATCAACTGAAAGATTTTACTTTACAAAAAACTAAAAAGCTAAAAGTTTATACTCTAGCCATGAAAAAAATTCTTATTTAAAACTGACTGTTTTTGCTAGTTACAGAGAAAATCCCTTCGATAAAAAATGTTAAAAACGTAAAAATAAAACCTGTCATAGATTTACAAAAAATATATTGTTTGGCACAGAACAAAAAAAGCCTACTTGAGTTATTTTTGACAATTGTGAAATTACCATTATTTTAAATAAATTGTAGCGGGCGCACAAGGGTCAAGCCGGTAATTGAGGGTCTTGCGGCCCGTTACACACGATTTACTTATCGTACTTATTACAAAACCTATACCGCACTTTCCTTGATTTTAGCTCAGTCGTATTTTACACTATAAAGAAGTTTGCACATTTGACCTTCGGTGTTTGACCTTGCGAAGTGGGGGACACACGACACACCCTCTTGACTGGGGGGTCAAGTCGGTTCACAAAATAGGGTTACGGTAAGGGAGGATCGAAAAAAGGAGGAATTCTTCGCGAATTCCTTTTCAAATATTCCACAAACAAAACAATATATCCGATATGCTGCAGGGCTGCTGAGCGAGGACCATATCCACTATAGTAAATAATGCTCTACAGTAATTTATACAGTAAAACATTACCATGTTGGGGCAAAAAAATAAGAGCGATATGGGCCTCGCTCTCTTCAAAAAGTAGGGCTAAAATTTTAAACGGAACTTCCGAATGTTGGAAGAGAAGTAAAAGTCAGAGTCAGCTTAGTTAGCAGTACATTAAAAATACCAGTACGATTTTAAAAGCTTATTTTAGAAGTCTGAAGGTGTCAGACTTCTACAAAAAGTTATGCAGCAAAAAGCTGTAAGCTCGATTGGTTTGTTGGTTCTAGTAGCCCCACCGATGAGGTAATTTATTGGTTGAAACATTGAATTAACGGGGTTGAAAATTAACAGTGATAGCAGACTTGAGCTTTGCTCAAGTCCTTCAAAAAGTTACTTCAAGACCTCAACCATGGTGTGCTTGAAAAATATGAAGCTACTGAACTGGGAAAGAACAGCATAAGTTGCTAGGTGGATTTCTTACACAGGATTTAGTTTTTGACAAAACATTAAAAATACGAGAGTACTTTCAACGTTTCGTTAAGGGGAAGAAAAGAGGGATTGGCTCAAGGTTTGAATTTTGTGGTTTTTAATGTGTTGTGTGGGATTCTGTATTGTGTGGTTTGATTCCAATTTTTAGCTTATTTTACTCAAAACGATGTTTACTTAGTTTATGTAATTTGTGAATGTATGCTGCGTTGGCAGACAGATTATTTACGGCGATAAGAGGTTACACAAAGGTTTACACAAAGTGTTTATTTTATGTGCAATTACACAGGCGTAACAGACCGCGTTGCGGCGAGCAAAAGAGCAGTAAATTTATTACAGCGCAATTTGAGCAATTTTGAGTTAATTGAGTTAGACAAAAGACTTTGGTTGGAAGCGTTTTAGAAGACGCTAGGCTAGTGTTTTTCTAGCCGTTAAAAAAAGCACAATTTAGAACAAAAATAAATGAATCACTATTTTTTCTAATTTAGTTAGAGGCTGTGTTTTAAATTATATTTTAGAGTTTGATTTTTAAGAAATTTACCTAATTTTTTGATAAAAGATATTTTTACGAAGCGGTGGTTGTCTTTGACGACAGCCCACTGAGGGTTTATGTAACCTGCTACCTTATTTAAAACAAACTACCAAATAAGTTGGTAGGCTACGTGCAAAGTTCTTTATTTTAAGATACCTGTACCATTTCGTGGCCATTCCACTAATTTACTTCGATTATGCCGCCCTAATCTCAAGGAGAAATTACAGACAGCCACTGTAAATTCTCCGCTTAACACACTTTCCCTACCTAAGTTGGCCGCAACCAACTACAGCGGTTGGCATCTCAAAGGGGAATTCTTTTAGGTATAAAAAAAGATAGAAATTATAAATACCTATTCAGGGTCTGTCAACGGAAGGGTTCCGGTTCAAACGGTAGACGACTATTCTTGAAGTTTAAAGCGCAAAACAATAATTAAGGAACCCACTGGGCCCACGCACTGTGTGGAGCGCATATGCTGCTATAAGTGATTGTTTTGACACGCGCGGCGACAGGCGCGGGCTACTGTAATTTGATTACAGCGCGTACATTAATATATTTTAAAAATGTTTAAATTGAAAATGAAGACGTGATTGAACGCGAGTGTAATGACCACTTAAGAAATGAATTGATATTGTTAATTTAATTTAACCTAAACTGCTCAATGCTATCCGCCACAAAATGTTTGGCCTTGTATGTTAGACCTTATTTTCTGACTACTTAACATAAGATTTAAAAGCAGGCAAATTTTTTAACTAAATACACACAAAAACAAATACACATACATATACAAAGTAAATACGAGTAACAATTACAAAAACATTTTATAGAGTCTAGAGCGGTGTCCTTACTACCTTTTGGCTATTTTACGTTTGAGTGGTCTAGGTAAAGTCGGTTTTTGTGGAGGTTCCTCAATAATCGGGTCTTCCATAGTGATAACAATGGAAGACTCCGTTTCTTGTTGCCTTTGTTCGCGACGAGCTTCAATTTCTGCGATTTGATTAAGGAGTGTTGGTATATCGCTCGTTCGGTAAAATCGAGTATGGTAGGCTGTTGGATTACTACTGCGAATTCCTAAATTAGCGGCTTCTTGACGTACCTGCCAATCATAATTTCCTATGATTATATTGATAATTGTGGTAGCGCTGAAACCGTTATACCTGGGCTCATGCGAGCCTGCGCCGAGGGCTCGTGGAGGAGAAATTGGAAAATGCTGCGTTTCTCTTTGTTCCTGCTCTATCCACATTCGGCCATGTGGATTCAAAGGAATTTGAGGGCTCTCAATTATCCCATGTGGTTCTTGTTTCCCCGCAGTGCTGTGAGTTACATTTTTGTCTTTGCGTTTATTTTGCTGTTCCATTTTTTGGTGTAATATCTTGGCTTTTACTTGTCAACGCATAGCGCGTTTTTCTCGATCCATTTTTTCTTTTACAATTTGTCATCTAGTTTTGCGCTGTAGAGATTGTTCCCAACGATATTCAATTGCTGCGTTTTCTTGTTCTTCCTTTGTCCAGGTATTTCTAATTTCACGCGTTTTTTTGTGTCCATGTAATAAACCCTGTATGGGTGTTCTGAAGGTGCTGCAATGCGGCTACAATGGGTTTGACAAAAATACGAGCGCATTGGACGTAATCGGTAGTATGGGCGACTTTCAGGTGGGTGAAAATGTGGGTCTTCATCGCGGTGCATTTCTTCTTCAATTGATATATGAGTTTCTGTTGGGTGCGGAGCCCAACGATGCCACTCTTGATCTGTGCGACGCGGAAAAGGTAGCATAAGTGGTTCTGAACGTTGACAAAGGGTATATTGTTCACGCGGAATTTGTTGACGTTTCATACCAGGACCAGTAGTTATCCAATGGGTTGGGGTGTGAATTACAATCGGACGAATAATACCATGCACGTGAACAGAGACTACTATTAAATAAGGAGCGTCCCTATTACGGCGAGTTTCGAGAGCAAAGCGGAACAACCGACGTGAATATCTACGTCCTACCAATTGATGATGCTGAGTTCCATCTTTGTGGAAAAAGGTTGCGCTACGATGGTTTTCGATTTGGGGTGCGTTTATCTCTCGCAGACTTGGTTTGGGTGCCGGAGGTGGAGGTGGTAATAACCTCTGTACCTCCTCTTCAAAATGACCCAATTTTCTTAAACATTGTCTTTCCTTAGCACGTTTACGACGAGCTCTTAGCTGATGAACGTTTAATGGCGGACGGCTTGGTTGGTTAACCTCCGCTTCAAGAAGCGGTTCGGGACTACTAGGACGAAGCGCTAAAGAGTTACTGAGAGCGCGGTTCCACGCCCACATGACTAGATCACGTTCATGCTGTTCCCAAGGATACCAACGGTATCTATGCTTGCGACATTTAAACGCTGCTCGACGTGTGATAGAATATGTGTCCGGGAGTTCTAAATCGCTAGCTCCAGTAGACGATTCGTCTTCGCTTCGGTCGACTTCTCTGGAGGGTGAAACTCTATGGGGGGATGCGCCCAAATACAGTGGATTGCACCACATATACACTCATGAGGTTCCGCCGATGAACCGCTTTTGAGGCTTTGCTCACTGTCGGATGACGTCCAAGCTGGATTGTAGTAATTAGTACTTATGGGGTGATGTGGTTCGTGTATGGTTATACGCATTTTTTGCAAGGGTTGTCCATATTCCATGTTTATTTCTTCCGTCAATTGTGGAACCCATTTTGGTTTGAGATTGGGATTATATATATCGAATTCTGGTTCGTTATTGGCATTCTGGGGAGTTGGGTTGACGCTTTGAGATTTTACAGTTGGTGCTTGAGAAGGATTGGCCTCTACTTGAGAGGGGGAATAGGGCAGTGAAGGGTTTACAACGACTTCATCGTCCCAGATTAAGATGCTGTCGCTGGAAGACGAAGCATTCGCCATGGGAATATCTTCACCCCATGTCGAAGATCCGGGTTGGTCCATGCTCAGGGAATGTTCATCAACAAACTGCCCACTATCGCGAAAAATAGCGTCAGATAAATTATTCATGAAATTAATGTCCAGTTCTATGTTCTGGTCGTTCGATTCAGTGTCTAAATATAAGCAAGAATCAAACGCTTCAATAGTGTTTGCTGTGAGAGTTGAACAGCTTGGTGAAGTGTCAGCAGTATACACTTCCGTTTCAACTTGGGATAATATAGACCCCATTAAGAGCAAAATTTGGTTGGCCGGATTTAGTAAATTATTGTCAAGAGACTCGGTTATGTGTACAGAGGGCGGAGTGATAGATAGTGAACTATCCTGCAAATTGTTTTGTGGGACCGAGTCTGCCTGCGCTGTGGGGGTGGGATGGGTTGGGTTTGGGTGGGAACTTATATTTTGACCAGGTGTTATCCCCCCAACTACTGCATTTTGCTCCTCACCACCTACGACATTCTCAGAGGTAATATCCTCTTGTCTACCTCTGCGTCTCTTTCCAGCTGTTGATGTCATTTCCCAGGGATTCAGTATGTCAGGTTAGTAGCTATTGTATCTAAATGATGACAAGAAAATTGGATTGGTTCAACTGTGCAGCTGGGGCCAACAATATTTAGCGCTTTAGCAGAACTCTCTCTTTGGGCAGAGTCAGTTGGGGCTTCCCCACGGAGGAGAGAAAACCCCTATCGGTCCCTCTCTTCCCGCAGAAACACTGGTTCAACTGATCCGACCGCAGGTGGAACTCTAGATCCTGCTGTTGCTGCAGCGACACTCGGACCCCCCGCAATACCAGGCGGTGCCGCTGCCGCTACTTGGTTTGAAGGACCTGGTTGCACGTTTTTGTAGCTACCATTTCAAATGTTTGGCTGTAAAACATGAGGCGCATAGCCACTATTAGCATTATTAAAATTTTGTTGTTGGTAATTATTTTGTTGAGGGTTATAATTTTGTTGTTGATAGTTATTTGAATTTTGAAAATTTTGTTGATGAACATCATTATACCCATTATTATTATTAAATTGGCGGTTATTAAACCCATTGTTATTATTATTTGTTCCCCGATTGAAAAACGTTTGACCCCTTCTATAATTACCCCTATTGTTTCCGAGTTTAAACCAGCAATTACAACTTGTGTGACCTATATGATTACAGTAATCACAAATAGGACGTCCATCCTGTGTCCATTGTCTGTCGGAATTATTTCCAGGAGGATTGCTAACCACCTGACTATTTGATACCTGTTGTCAGTTATCAATAGGACGGTTTTGTCCATTTTGATTTCGCAGGTTATTTCCATTACTAACACATTGGCGCGATATCCCGCGAGCATTCCTCCCCTTGTGGTAGGAGGCACTTCCCCCACCACGTTGAGAAGAAGATGCTGGCGTGGAGTATGCGACAATAGTTTTTTTATTCAAGTCCGCCTTTATTAAATCTTCAGCCTTACTAGCTTTACGAACTGCTTGCACCTATTGTTGCATCGCCACACCCTACAACCAAAACTCACCTTTTCCCAAAAAATAAAATCCCAAAACTCCAATGCCCCTCCCAACCCAGCCCCCACCCCCTTTAGTTGCACTATTTATTGATCGACCATGCCTAGCTCACGTTTAATGTCGGGTTTTAAACCATTCCAGAAGAAACGGATACGATTTTCATCACGCTGCACAGGTGAGTATGCTTCCACTGGGTAAGCTGCATTTCCTAGCTTACAAATTTGAAAAGCAAACTGTTCTACAGTTTCATTTTCAGCCTGCACTCTGGTATGCAGTTGATCAGCAACGGTGCCCATTAAATCTTCAAAAGTTTCCTGCAACTGCTCAAGGACTAGGCTATAATCATCCCGAATATATGCGTCTAAATTATCGTAAGTCTGCTTGGCTAGGCCTTCAAGGGCATGACCTATGTAGAGGACGCGATCTTCCCACGCTACTCCTCCTGATTCCATTACGGACTGAAATTCTCTCAGCCAAGCTCTGAAAGCTATGGTGTTTTTTTCACCGCTAAATTTCTTGACGGAGGGGGAGAAGAGTTTGGCGAAATTGTATTTCATATAACAAGTTTTCTTTTGTTGAGAAAAAGGTGGCACTGCTGAATTTTGGTCGCACAAAAAATATTGATTTTGAGCTTGTAAGGGAGGTTCAGTTTGAGACTTTGGGACAGTTTCAGCCAATGTATTGATATGGATAGGGGCGCTCGGATAACCCCGCGCACCACTATTCATCCCCGCAACATTGTGCTGCGTTTGCTCAACTTTTTGGAGCCTTTGCTCATTTTTCAAAAATAAGGTCATGGCGGTTTCCATGACTTGTGCCAATTTTGCTACTTGCTGTTTGAGGTTTTCGAGCTTAGGGTTTGGTTGGGGGTTTCCTCGGGACTGGGAGTTCCCCACTTCCCCCCTGCCTGGAAGGAGGTTGGTAATTGTCTGAATCTTCTGAGGATTCTGTAGTCGAAAACTGACCTTTTTGAGTTTTTTTCGACCCTTAACTGTTTTAGCAGTCTGTGACGACCCTTCATGTTCCGGGGGCGCACCGGTCGCGAAGAAGACCTCGCCTTCTTCTTCTTCTCGGGTAAGATTACCCCCTTGGTTACCGAATATATTTATCCCTACGAGGTCTCCTGGCAAGTCGGTTTGCCCATTTTGACCGGTTATCCAAGTTGACCGACCGTTTCTTATTGATGAGTCCCGTCGAAGTTGGCGACGCTTGGCCCATTCCTCGCCTTCCTTGGCTTTTGCTAGCTGTCGCTGCTTGTCCTTCTCATCGGATACAGACATCTTGGAGACCTTTGTCCTGCGTCTTGTTGCATCAGTAGTAACTGAAGTAGGAGGGTCGGTCAACCGTTCAGATAATCCAGTCTCCCCCTTATTCAAACCAGTGGGTTGTAGAGCGGTATTGCTTAGCATTTCCCGCGGTCCCACTGGGTTAACTCTTGATGTACTTGGTACATCAAAAGTTACTGCGTCGGCTGGAATATCTAAAACACGGTTATTTATATCCTCCCTACCTACTGACTGTTCAACATTTGGATCACCCACTGAACCTCTAAGTGGATTGAGGCCTTGACCTATGGTTGAGGTTTTTAGGTGAGGAGGTGGCGTCCGTTCGGTCATTTTAATATCAATAATTGATTTTTATTTTTAATCGAAAATTTTACAAGTTTGTAATCCTTGCCTCACATAGATTCTGGGGGGAAACCTACGGAGGGTATACACGATAAGCAATATATAATATAATAATACACAATAACAAACCTAGATGCAAGGATTACCTTAAAGTCAGCTTTTAGAAACGATTTTTTTGAAAAAAACAAACGAAAAAAAGAAAAAAATTAAGTGTGACAAGCAAATTGGATAACTAAAGAAATTTAGAGCACCACGGTGGTAATAAAATACCAAAATCTTTAGTTATCGGCTCCAATATGTAGCGGGCGCGCAAGGGTCAAGCTGGTAATTGAGGGTCTTGCGGCCCGTTACACAGGATTTACTTATCGTACTTATTACAAAACCTATACTGCACTTTCCTTGATTTTAGCTCAGTCGTATTTTACACTATAAAGAAGTTTGCACGTTTGTCCTTCAGTGTTTGACCTTGCGAAGTGGGGGACACACGACACACCCTTTTGACCGAGGAGTCAAGTTGGTTCACAAAAAGAGGTTACGGTAAGGGAGGATTGAAAAAAGGAGGAATTCTTTGCGAATTCCTTTTCAAATATTCCACAAACGAAACAATATATCCGATATGCTGCAGGGCTGCTGAGCGAGGACCATATCCACTATAGTAAATAATGCTCTACAGTAATTTATACAGTAAAACATTACCGTGTTGGGGCAGAAAAATAAGAGCGATATGGGCCTGGCTCTCTTCAAAAAGTAGGGCTAAAATTTTAAACGGAACTTCGGAATGTTGGAAGAGAAGTAAAGGTCAGAGTCAGCTTAGTTAGCAGTGGGTAAGGGACTGGTGTGAAACATTAAAAATACCAGTACAATTTTAAAAGCTTATTTGAGAAGTCTGAAGGTGTCAGACTTCTACAAAAAGTTATGCAGCAAAAAGCTGTAAGCTCGATTGGTTTGTTGGTTCTAGTAGCCTCACCGACAAGGTAATTTATTGGTTGAAATTATTTATTGAATTAACAGGGTTGAAAATTAACAGTGATAGCAGACTTGAGCTTTGCTCAAGTCCTTCTAAAAGTTACTTCAAGACCTCAACCACGGTGTGCTTGAAAAATATGAAGCTACTGAACTGGGAAAGAACAGCATAAGTTGCTAGGTGGATTTCTTACACAGGATTTAGTTTTTAACAAAACATTAAAAATACCAGAGTACTTTCAACGTTTCGTTAAGGGGAAGAAAAGAGGGATTGGCTCAAGGTTTGAATTTCGTGGTTTTTAATGTGTCATGTGGGATTCTGTATTGTGTGGTTTGATTCCAATTTTTAGCTTATTTTACTCAAAATGATATTTACTTAGTTTATGTAATTTGTGAATGTATGATGCGTTGGCAGACAGATTATTTATGATGATAAGAGGTTACACAAAGGTTTACACAAAGTGTTTATTTTATGTGCAATTACACAGGCGTAACAAACCGCGTTGCGGCGAGCAAAAGAGCAGTAAATTTATTACAACGCAATTTGAGCAATTTTGAGTTAATTGAGTTAGACAAAAGATTTTGGTTGAAAGCGTTTTAGAAGACGCTAGGCTAGTGTTTTTCTAGCCGTTAAAAAAACACAATTTAAAACAAAAATAAATGAATCACTAATTTTTCTAATTTAGTTAGAGGCTGTGTTTTGAATTATATTTTACAGTTTGATTTTTAAGAAATTTACTTATTTTTTGATAAAATATATTTTTACAAAGCGGTGGTTGTCTTTGACGACAGCCCACCGAGGGTTTATGTAACCTGCTACCTTATTTAAAACAAACTACCAAATAAGTTGGTAGGCTACGTGCAAAGTTCTTTACTTAAAAATACCTGTACCGTTTCGTGGCCATTCCACCAATTTACTTCGGTTATGCCGCCCTAATCTCAAGGAGAAATTACAGACAGCCACTGTAAATTCTCCGCTTAACACACTTTCCCTACCTAAGTTGGCCGCAACCAACTACAGCGGTTGGCATCTCAAAGGGGAATTCTTTTAGGTATAAAAATGAAGGCAATAATTATAAATACCTATTTAGGGTCTGCCAAAGGAAGGGTTCCGGATCAACTGGTAGACGACTATTCTTGAAGTTTAAAGCGCAAAAAAATAATTACAAAACCCACTGGGCCCACGCACCGCGTGGAGCGCATATGCTGCTATAAGCGGTTGTTTTGACACGCGCGGCGACAGGCGCAGGCTACTGTAATTTGATTACAGCGCGTACATTAATATATTTTAAAAATGTTTAAATTGAAAATGAAGACGTGATTGAACGCGAGTGTAATGACCACTTAAGAATTGAATTGATATTGTTAATTTAATTTAACCTAAACTGCTCAACGCTATCCGCCACAAAATGTTTGGCCTTGCATGTTAGACCTTATTTTCTGACTACTTAACATAAGATTTAAAAGCAGGCAAATTTTTGACAATCAATGAATCTCACGTAAAACTGGATGCCGTTTTAATTCGCATACACCGTCTGGATTTTTGAGGTTAGCTGTCTTTGGCGACGGTGCAAATTAAAACGCGATGTGTGTAAATTATTTTTAAGATTAAAATCCTTTATTTCAATTTTTATTAATAATCAATTTAAAAAATTGTTCAAAAATGCTGATCGTTTTTAGTTTTTAGCCATTTTATCCTAGCATTAATCGAAATATTTTCTGTATAAACATACTCACGGGCTGAATTTTACCTTTAAATTTGAAGTTATTTGAGGTTCACCCTTAAATTTATAACAAAAAATAAATGTATTAAAAAACCAAAATTGACTTCTTTGAAAATAAAAATCCAAAGATCCGTTTGAAATTAATAAAATTAAGGAGCTTTTTATAAAACTCTAACTTTAGGATATATTTCTTTTTATAACGGAAAATAATATAATAATACAATAATATATACGCGGTTTTAATTCTTATTTTGTTTCAATGCTATCAGTTAAGTCAGTTAAGAGTGCTAGATTTTAATTTAACAATAAAAACTGTTGGCAATGCGTTTGAATATTGGAAATCCGCTCAGTTTTTTTTTCAACACATTTTTTAACAATAGATACGTCCGTTTTTTTTATTATATATATAAATATATATATATATATATATATATATATATATATATATATATATATATATATATATATATATATATATATATATATATATATATATATATATATATATATATATATTGATTTGTACATTATTTTATGTTGATAATAACTTTGCGCGACGTGCCATTAGTAAAAGTCAGTTTAAAAATTCGAAATCTAATAATAAGCAGTTCTTAAACGATAAATAGTTCAAAAAATCTGCACAAAAGTGGTTCGTAAACGTTTTCTATCATTAATCTGACTTATTGATTTGATATTAGTTGCGTTTTGACCTAAAAATAACCATAATCGAAATTTAAACAAGATTGTTGTACACATTCTTCTTAAAAAAGCTAATTTATTTCATATTTTTTACATTTAAAATGTTTAGTTTTGGTAATTGTTGTCAAAAACGTGAAGTAAGAGGGGAGAGGAAATATTCTAGCGCAAATCCAGAATATTTCCTCCAGGGGGAGGAAATATTCTAAGGGAGTAGGAAATATTCTAACGCAAAATCAGAATATTTCCTCCCCCCGGAGGAATTGTAAGGGGGAGTAAATATTCTATGACACCGGTCATAAAAGCCAAAAACATCTCTTTTATGGATGCCCTTTCTTTATGTTGATTGGCTGCGCTCCTGGAACGTCGTTTCCTGAAAGTGACGTGAGCAATCTTCACTTCCGCGCTCTTCTTTGTTTCGCGCGGAAAAAATGGAGTGGGAAGGGCGTCGTTTTCGACCCCATATCTGGTTGACTTGCGAAAGTGGCATAAATGAGGCGTCTGCTCTTCTCTGAGCCTCCCTTTCTTCCCCGCAAAGAAAGGGAGAGCAGGGAAGTGAAGATTGCTCACGTCATTTTCACGGAACGAAACTCCAGGAGCGCAGCCAATCAGCACAAAGAATGGACGTCTATGAAAAAGATGTGTTCTATGAGTTTTTTACGGCGGTACGTCTAAACGGTGGGAATATTTAGCTCCTCCGACAACCTATCTATTGAAGAAAAACGTGATCGCGTGATAACAAATACGATATGACATTTTAGAGCTCTTAAAATGCCAGGATGAAACTTTAAGAATGTTTCATGCTTCCCATTGCGATTAAAAATTACAGAAAAAAATTTTAAACAATTTTTACCAAAATGCTATAACCAAACATATTCAATAATTTATTAACTAAAAATTTTGTATTAAAACATTATTATTTTTTCTAAATTGTTGGCATGAGTAAGCACCACCACCGTTTGATTATGCTAATTTCACAACATATTACAGCATGATCTGAGTTACCGAAATTTGTCGCAAGTTGGACTTTATTAAAAAATTTTTTATCATTAGTTAAAACCAATTCCAAAAAAATTTTACCTCGAGATGGCCCAAGAACAATTTGTGATAGACCAAATTTTAAAAATTTTGTGTAATATTTAGTCTCATTTTGCGAATTGCTTAGTATGGTTTCACTATTCCAACGGATTCCTGGTAAATTTAGATCACCTATAAGAATGTGTATGATTTGTTACATAGCATTTAATAAAGTCTAGTAAAAGTAAATCCTCTTCCTTTTTAATATTTGGGGGTCTGTAAACATTAATTAAACGGATTTTTTTACTTGAAATAAAAGATCTGTTGCCGCCACCATATCTAAATTCTGATATTTTTCATGAATTAGTAAATTGTTGTATTTCATTTTTTTTTATTCAGAATTAATACGCCACCCCCTCTTCCATAAACTCGGTCTTTCCTAAGAATATTATAGTTGTAATCCTTAATTATGAGCTGATTTGGAATATATGAGGTTAACCAGGACACCTGAACAAGCACAATATCTAGAAAACAGTAATTTATATCAGTATCAGAAATCAAGAGCTCATACTCATCAAGCTGGCTTAAAACGGATCTTGTGTTCAAAAATACTAATTTACTAGAATTTTTTGTTATTCTTGATTTTGTAATTAGTAAATTGCAACTGGGTTGCGTTTTATCCTATTTAGAAAATTTGTTTAAGTTTAAGCCCTTGTTTTCCACTGTGCATTTTTTCTCTTGGTCAAACAAATATGGATTGCCAGAGTCACTATATCGAACAAATATCAAATGGTTTTCATTTCTTAGTTCTTTGGCTCTGGCTAACAATGGAACTTGTTCTTTTCGCTGTTCATTGCTCAGAGATGGTCTGAGGTAAACGTTTCGCGGACAAAACAGTTTCGCCTGGTATTACTAGGAAAACGAATCTTCAGAAGCCGAGGTCTTACTTGGTCTGATTTACCTATACAGAAGCAATCAACAACAGTGTGGTTTATTTCTTCCCCCCTGTTGCCAATTACTTCCTCCACCAATGCTTTCGCTGTTTCCAGGTTTTCTTGTTTGGTGGCTCCCTCTTTTAAACCAGCAACCACTGCCATGGTTGAATGTTCACGCTGGAGCTCAGCTTTCTTCATTCCTTCCTCCATCCAATGGATGAGGTCCTGAATTACTCGCGAGCATATCTTGGCAATAGAATCCTCATTTATCCCGGCGGCTTCCAACTTTTGCACGCGATGCAGCAGTTGGTCTCGTTCAGTCTCTAACTCAGCAACTCTGGCCCGCAGTTGAACATTCTCTGCATTAGCCGAAAATTTTCTGGTGTGATGATCCATTAAAACAAAACCAAAAAACCTTAATACGTTTGGGTAAGTCCCGGCTGAGACATACTGCATTGCTGTTTGTTAATATTTTTATATGTAGTAGGGTAACTGAATTAATTTCGGCAACCTTTTTTTATGTTTTTTGGATAATTTTTTCTGGTTTTTCCAATCGAACCAAAATTTGGTGTAAAAATCAACCGATAGCTATTTTTTGTTATTCAAGTGCAAAATTTTAAAATTTCTGTTACACTTAAAAATCAGTGAAGGTTTAAAGTTTTTTTTTTATAGTAGCCGAATTTAAGGCGCGATCCATTAACTTCGGCCACCTAGAAAAAACTGGCTATAACTATTGCCATAACGAACAATAAAATGTTTTAAAGGTTGCAAATTTATCTGAGGTATTGTTTTTGGTACATATAACGTAATTTTTACCTGTTTGCAAAATTTAATTGTTATTAGCAAGACTTTAAATAATTATGTCAAAATCTTAAAAAAACAAGTTCTAATAACATGAATTTTTTGTTGAATTTCTGTGGTTGGCTTAAAAAACGTCAGAAAAAGTCAAATTAGCAAAAAGAATTCTTTATAAATACGGTAGTACGAGAATATTTAAAAACTACAAAAAACGGCAGGTTCTTTTACCTAAATTTTAAGGTGGCGGAAATTAACGGAATCTTAAAATGCGCAGTTAATTAAACGCATTGCAAAGTGATTTTGAAGAAAATATCAAAACATGAAAATTAACAATTTTAAGCCTTAAATATATTTTATTGTTATATAGTGCTTTGTTCTAAATTTGATGCAGTTTAAACACAAAACAAAAATTAAGTAAATCACAAAAAATTCACTTTTTTTATAAAAATGTTGATAATGCAGAATAACAAAAATAAAAAAACTTTTGCAAAAACACAACCAGTTACTTTTGTTTTAGTTCTTTTGTGTTTTAAAAATACGCCAATTTTCTAACACCCTAAATTGGTGGCCGAAATTAAGGCCTGGCCAAAATTAAGTCAGATACCCTATTTGGTTAGGAAATTAGTGCTGAGTAACATCGGCCTGGCGTTTCCTGCTTTATGAAGAACAAAAACTTTAAAAATTTTTTTGAAAACAAAATAGTGAAGCTTAGGGGTAGGTAGACCAAGGAGGGGTCACGGGCATGAGGACTTTTGTAGCTACTGATGAAAAGATACGTATGCGGGATTTGATTGAAAAAATTATTGAACAAACAAACAATCAATCAGAGGAACAGAAAATCACTCAATCAAGATGATCATGACAGACAATCTAGTATTTTGATAATTGATTGATATTGATATTTGATTGATAATTAAAGTATTAAGTATTAAAAGTTTATTGTTGCAAAGGTTACTATAAGGTAACATACTTATAATACAACATAGAAATAAATACATAAATGCTACATAAATACTAAACTATGGAATTCAAATAAAATAATACAATGATTAAAATAATTTACAGAAAAACATATCAGTCACTAATAATTTTTTTAATCTTATGTCGAAAAGTAGAAAATGAAGGAGAAAAAATTACATCGGACGGTAAACTGTTCCAAAGATTTACTATTCAAGTATTAAAAAAATACTTAGATATGTTTAATCCAACTTTTGGAATCTTTAATTTAAAACCGTTGGAACGCGTTCTACTATTTTTATCAATACTTAAGAATGTATTCATATCCGCATCAACTAAATTATTAATAAGTTTATAACAAAGTAGTGCATCATTTTGTTTTCTACGGGTTTCAAGTTTCTCCAAGCTCAGTTCCTTTAATCTGGTTTCATAACTAACATAAGGAAAAGAACATCTTTGATATAAGCGCCTAGTGAACGTTCTTTGCACTTTTTCAAGACAATCTTTATTCATTTGAGAAAATGGATTCCAGACATAAGTTTCAAATTCTAATAAGGGACGAATAAAGGAAGTGTATGCTGATCGTAAAAGAGACATATCAGATGTACGAAATGCACGAAAAAGAATTGCGACTCTGTTTTGAGCTTTGGCTGCTATAAACGCACAATGTTGCGAAAACTTAAGATTTGAGTCAATCAAAATGCCCAAATCGCGAATACATTCTTTACTTTCAATGGGTAAATTATTTAAGGTATAATTAAATTTAATGTTATTGTATCCTAGATGTAATACGTTGCATTTATTTATAGCAATGTTAAGTTGCCAAGTTTTCGCCCACAAACAAAATTTGTTATTAATGATAGCTAACTAACTACCATGATTTCGGTTTACTATTTAGCTAGCTATTTTAAGTTTTAAATTAGTTAACTACCTATCTTAGAAAAAACTAAGTACTTAAAACAAGTATAGTTCACAAAGTTGTTAACAAATAGGTACTAAAGTAGGTAAACTTAGTTAATAAAGTAATTAAAAAAACGTAGAAAGCAGACACCAATGTGGCGTTTCTCATTTTTTTATCAGTTAAAACTATTTTTACTCTAAGCCAATCTTAATTTATTTTTTAACTTAATTTTAATTTTTTTTAAAATTAAATTAAAAAGTTGATGCCAAGCCAAGAGAGAGTTTGATTTAACTGGACGGTGCATCCAATTAAACTTGCTGGTTCAGTGCTTTGAATTTACATTTATATTTATGTTAAAAAAATAATTGCAATGTGAAAGCTTAATTGATATTTCAAAGGTCATAAAATAAACAGGTGAGGTTTGTATTGCAGTGGCAGATTGTACGTCTTCCAATACTAAAGGTCCTTGAATAAAGTTTTGACTGAGACAAGCTTTATTGTGATAACTTTAATGTTTGTTAATATTGGTATATGTAGTATATGGTTGCGAAGTTAGTGCTGAGTAACTGCGTATTCTGCTTTATGGGAAATAAATATAAGTATAACTCAATTAGCTGTAATTGGATAGTAAAATTATGTTTTGTGTTTACGCCTCAAGCATGGTGGTCATTGGCTACGAGATCTATATGGCTAATTATCATAACAAATCTTGAGTCAGCTAGAAGTCCCACGGCGAGACAACATGCCTGACTTAAGGTAGAACGATACAGTTGCAAAAATTTCACCAATTTTCCCTAAAACATGTACTCAGGGGTTTTCCAAAGTCCTGCATGACGAGTCCGACCTCCATTTTTCAATTCAACCCCCCCCCGGGGGGGCACTAGGAGGGTTGGCACCCCTCCCTTGGGGGGCATTCTAACTATATAGCGATTTTACCTCACAACTACCTCAAAACACGTACTCGGGGTTGAATAAAGTATTCAATAATGCACACTTTTTTTAATTAAAAAGTTAAAAATTAAAAAAACAACATTTTTTTAAGGTTAAAAATATTACCCAAGGGGACTCAAACCTAAAGCTCCGGGATTCCGAGTTCGACCCTCTAATCACTCCGTTACTGCTCCGTCTGAGCTTCTTTCTTAAAAGCGGATTTTAAACAAACGTTTCTAAATCTACTTTCCCAACGTCAAATCAAAAAATATAAATGAAAGTTTAGTCATTTGATAGAAATTAGTTTGTTCCCAACTTTTAACACAACAGTTGGACCATAATTCTGAGCCAGTTTTTAAGTTTTTAACGAAATCTCTACTATCACTTCTTTTTATTTTTTTATTTCAAAAATTTTAGCAATAAAACGAAATTAAAGAACTTCAATAGTAGGGATTTCGCTGAAAATTTTTGTGGGCATGTACATATTTGGTGTATCTAACTTGAGTTAATTTTTTATTACGTAATATTAACTCTGGTTCTGTTAAATTGGGAAAAACTGTTTTAAAATGACTTTTTTCAACGAAACATATCTCGGCGTGGTATAGTCCAGCAAAAATGTTAAGGATACCGAACTTACCGGAGAAAAAACCCTTTCTCCCAACATATAGTTTGCTTCTATCCGTCACGTACGGCACGAGTTAGACACAAAAACTGACAAGGTATCTTAACTGTATCGTTCCACCTTAAGATGCAATTTATTGTAGTATTTTTAAAACCTGAGAAACTACAAAGAATATGACACCTATTACTAAACATTTTAGCGGCTTTGCGTATTATTAGAGTATTAAAATTTTATTTTGTTTTCCTGACTAAATCAACAAATTTACTTAAATAAAGACTAAACCAAATATTTAACATTAAAAATATTTTTAAAGAACAGTCAACAGTTATAGAAATATTTTTTGTTGTTGTTTTTCTTTAGTTTTCAAAAAAATTGTGTTAAAAATTTTTTTATTTCTTAACTAATTTTGATTTTGCCGCGGGACCGCCGGCCCAAAATTTTATTATGCTACGAATTACATGCAAAAATCTTTGTTTGTTAGATTTAACGTTTTTATACAGCCTTTAAGTTTAGTATTTTAGGAAAAAATAAGGTTTCAAAATTATTATTTTTAATATATTATTATTAATATTAAATTAATACTATGATTATTATCATTATTTATTATTATGGTAATTATATAAACATTTTTTATGATTTTATTCGTTACTTTCTAAAAGGATTATAACAAAAAGGAACAAAAAAGAACTTGAAAAAAAATTATGTTTTAGAATATTTGTTATATTTCGAAAATTGCCGATGTTTTATTTAAAAACAATTAGAATTCTGATAGCCGGATTGACAAATTTTCGATTAATAGTTTTTTAATTTGCAAGTAGCTCAAGTAACAGTTTAGAAGTTCAAGGAAGCAGATGTTAATTTAAAACTTCTGAAATATATAGATATAAAAATTTCTGGGCATATACTTGATTCAATAAAGAGGTTACAAATAAAAATAGTTCATATAACAAAAAATACAATAAAAAACAGTAACTTTGCTAACAAGGTGTAAAATTATTTAATTGTGAAATTACTATGGATTTGATTTAAATAATGATATACTGTTGGGCAGTTTTTTTGTAAAAATTTTCATTTCTTGACGTTTTAAAACCGCGACGGTTTTCTTCTTCAGAACAAACAAACAAACAGTATTCTATGTTATGGAGAATTACGACAGTTAATTCAATGTACACATAGGTCTCGAGAAGATTTGAAAATAATTTGTATACAACCGGAAAAAATTATGAAGAAAAAAATATGCACAAACAGCTGTTTTTTACAGAAAAATTGTTTTATGTTTATGTTGTTTTCGTTGTATTTATGATTGGGGTTTTTTTTCGTTAACCAACGTCATATACAATCTATTTTAAACCTTCTTGAAAATTGTGTGTATTCAATTAACCGTCGTGATTCTGCTTGTTTTGAAAAAAATCCGTAGCGGTTTTGAAACGTCAAGAAATAAACATTTTTACGAGGAAATAGCCCAGCCGTATATCATTATTAAAGTCAAAGTTAAAGTTTTTATTCTAGAAAAAAAAACATCACAACATCGAAATACAAGATACAATGATGATACAATACGAGCTATGATTTATTATTATGAACACTTTCAAAATCAGTTTTATCTAAAAGGATTTGTTTTTTTTTTAATTTTTGCTTATTATTTTGTGTGATCTTATCTAAAAGGATTTGTTTTTTTTTAATTTTTGCTTATTATTTTGTGTGAAACAGGAAAAAGAATTTAAATAAGAGACTTTTGTTCAGCTGGTTACATTGTAAATTATGAGATTTTTTAAAATATACAGTTTAGGATTAACATATCATAAAAAATTAAAATTTGAAAAAAAAACACGGCCTAATTTTTGTGATTAAAAGAAATCTGTTTTTTAGCGATACTGGGAAAATTTTGACTAAAAAATTTTCGTTTGAGCTCTTATAAATTTTAAACGCGCCGCGATCAACAAGCAAATATCTCGCGTTAAGGTTCTTGAACTTTTGGCTACCTTCTGAAAAAAATTTTTTTTAAAAATTTTGGGGGGTTAGCCCCAAAACCCCCCAAATTTAGGGACAATTTTTTTCAGCCAAATTTTAACCATATTAATCCTTACGTCTGAAAATTTTTGTGCAGATTGCCCATACTTTCTTGAGCTCAAAACTATATAATTTGTTAAGGGTAAAAAACCTGGGTCGGGTACCATGAGAGGTTAATAGAGGTCAATTTTATGATTTTTGCTAAAATTCTTTGTATGGGGGTTAGCAAGTGCACTTTTTGGCATAATTCTCAAAAACTGTATGAGCCACAGGTTTAAGACCGGGGGGATTTATGCAAAATTTTAGGCTCTGTATTTTAGTGACAGTCAAAAAAAATTTATGCCCTACCCTAAGGCACTGCAATGGGTGACCCCTAAAAATTTAACTTTTGACACAGCCCTTCTACATAGGTGAGTAATTTATCTATTTAAAGCTCTTGGCGTGCTGATAAAAATATAAAAAAATGCTCTAAATGGTCAAGTAACCAAAATGCGGACCCCTTTGTACCCCCAAAATTAGTAAGGGGTGATTTTTTTGTTTTTATTATTTATAAGCCATGTTTATATTCGTTTGAAAGCTCTATGCGTGCTGATTACAAAAATATTAGTTTTAGGTTAAAACTTTTTATAGTTAGCCGGTTACTTAACATAATTTTGCACCCAAAAAGACTAATAGAAGACAAACTTTTATTACTTGATTTCACTATTATACTAACATGGTGCTTACTTATTAAAAGTGCATTTGTAAGTAATGCTTTAGTAAGTTCCGGCATATTGCAAAATAAATCTTATCTTATCTTATCTTATCTTACCCATGGCTGTACCCCCTAAAATTCTCAAGGGGTGATTTTATTATAATACCGTCATGTTTGCACTCATATCAAAGCGCTGAACACGCCGATGTCAAAAAAATTATTTTTAACTCAATTCACCCAATCGTTACCATTTTTACAACACATAATGTACCCCTAAAACCTTTTAGGGAGTCATTTTTATATATTTATTATGATACCGTTTTATTTATACTCATATTAAAGCTTTTGACACAGTGATCTGAAAAATATAATATTCAACTCAATTCACCCAATGGTTACCATTTTTACAACGCATAATGTACCCCCAACAAATTTAGGGGGTTATTTTATATATTTATTGTAATACCGTCTTGTTTATACTCATATTAGCGCTTTCGACACTTTAATCTCAAAAATATAAATGTCAACTCAATTCACCCAATGGTTACTGTTTTTAACACCATTAATGTACCCCCAAACATATCGTTTACCAAAATTAATATAGTGGCGTCGCTTATTTTAACTTCGGTAAACAAAATGTGTTTTTATAATGTACACTAAGGGTTATTGTAAGACTAATGCTAGTTTTAAAATATTACCTAATCACTCATTAATAATTCCCTGTATATTCAAATTCAAATCATATAAAAGTTCAAGTTTTCATTGGAAGAATAGTTATGGTTTTTGAATTTGACAGTGTGGCTAACATAACGGCTTTTTTGTTGTTTATGTCTTCGTTTCTTAATTATAATTTTTTTCCTGATTTCACAAAAAAATCCATTATAAGAATCTACTCTAGATGTTTGTTTTGTTTTGTTTTGTTTTGTTTTGTTAAACTAGGCCAGCTACAGGCTTTTAACCCTGTCTTACTGTCCAAAAAACCTAGTAAATCAACACCGTTCTCCGGTTAATGTGATGAGATTGGGTCTAGTTTAACTATGATGCATAACTGAACAGAAGAACATTTGATCACTATAACTTTTTGGCTGAAAGCCCCACCCACTTAGTGGGATTTGTGAGAGGTTTTAATAATGTAGTATGTTTATAAAAGCGATTTTTTTTTAATTATAACAAAAGGGTGGGGGACCGGGAAAGAAAGCCGAGTAGATTTGTTGAACCTATGTAGGTGAAAAAAAAGAAGAAAAAAATGAACAAAAAACAAGCTAATGAATGGACTGTGAAATAAATTGTAGAAAGAGTTGTATAATAACTGGTACCAAGGATTAAAATGACTGCGATGATATGGCTAATAAACATTTATATAATATGGTTAAATTGCGAATTTAAGGTTTTATGGATATATTTCACCCTTGTAATACCCTTGTAATACATTGTAGTAGGTATAAAACTATATGCATACAGCGAGACCCCTTGGGAATATTAATGGAGCGAAAGAAGATTTTGGCGAACTACACAAGTAACTGAATTAAATGCGGAGGGAGCTATTTACATGCAAATAAATTTAAGCACAACTAAATTAAAAAAGAAAAACAAAAAAAAACGTCTTCTCTGTATTCAATGTATCCCTTAAATTTCATATTGATATTTTGTGTCAGGAACGTTTCTTGGATAAGCACAATGTCAGGTTTGGACTTGTACAGCCATTCAGGGAACTCTGTAAGCTTATTTCTTATCTCGCTGCAGTTCCAGCTGACGATCCAAAGCTTAGGCATTTTGAGGTGGTCATCCATCGATGTAATCGATGATTATGTGATCCATAACGTGTATATATCATAATCCATCCATGCAATGATTTGTCAGTCATCCATGTCGTATATACACACAGCTTGCTTCAGTGTCTCTAAACAAACAAAGAAAAAAAGCCGAGAACAAGGAGATAAAAGCAAGCAAAGCACAGTGCAAGTAAAGTGGGAGGGATGGGGGAGGAATTTTTGTTATTTTTTGAGAAAAAATGATAAAAAGAATTTTGAAAAAAGGTACACTACATTGCTAGAACCTCTTGTGGTCGCCCTTCGCCATCCTCTCCACCAAGCTACAGCAAGCTGTATGGGCCTGAGGATCCCGGCTTAATTAAAAGCGACCGGGCGGGGTAACGTTGATCCCCCTCAGGACGGAGACCTCAGCAATATCCTCGGGCTTTGCTGGGGTAATCTGTTACCAGATTCCCGGGCGACCGTGAGGGGGACTCTAAATGTTTGATTTGTTAGAAATTTTACAGTCAAAAATTGTCCATTTGTCCACTCTCCAATGAACAGCTTTTATTTATTTTTTATTGTGTTTGTAAAAAATTGAGCAGTTTTGCATCCACAAACCCATTTATTTGATTGATTGAAAAGTTTAACACTTATTTTAATTTTTTTCTTTGAATTACAGCTTTCCAGATCTTCAAGATGGTTCGGGAAATTGTGGCGCAATAGATTTGAATACACATAATGTTCTAAGCAAACAATGTAACTTAGAAAAGCAGTATTATGGTCTTTGCGAATATGTTAATGGTATGCTGTTTTAAATTATATAAATTATTTAAAAAAAATGTTTAATGGAATCAAAAATTTATTGTTGTTTACATTTTTATTTAGTATGTTCTTTGAGGTTTCTTTCAGAATGAATCAGAAATAAATAATGTCCAATTGTGTGTTAAAAAATTGTTCTGTAGTTGAAAACTAATCTACAAAAAAGGGAATTGAAACGGTGTTATTTTTGGCGGTCCCCCAGAAAAGGTTTATTTGAAAAATCACCCCATTTGTGGGGTGGTTTAGGCTCAGCCGGTGAACAGGGGTTGACATTGCGATATTCACCCATTAGAGGGGACTGTTTAAGAAGCGCCGCATTTGCGCTTTTATTTCCGCAAAAATATAAGACCTTGGGTTTTCGCTAATTAATTTGGTGAAGACCGTTAATATTATCAAGCAATTATCAGAACTTACTAAAAACTTTTTTTTAAAAAATTGGAAGCAAGTTTAAAAAAATTGTATTCAATGTCATTTATACCTAACATTATTTTTTATAGTTTTAAAGTTCTAAAACGCAAATAAAAACTAATTTGTTTTGATTATAACAGGTTATTTTTAGTCAGCGGCCAGAAACATTATTTTTTCTTACATTTAATACTGTTTTGAAAAATTTGCCTTGAATGCTGCCAAAGAACCCTTTATTCTTGACACTAAAATAAGTAAAAAAAATGCCAAATTAGTGTTTTACAATCACAAAGTTGTACTAATTTTTAAAATATATAGTGTATTTAAACAAACCTTGCATTAAGGTTTATCATAACATTTTTTTTTACTTTTACTAATTGGAAAAATTTCTACTTATAAAGCCACTGTTTTTTAGTAAAGGTTAAAATACAGAATTATAATACATTACATTAAAAAATAAAATGCTAAACATAAAAAACATATGATAAAATCTAAAAACAATAAAAAGATAATACTGCGAGCGCCAGAAAAATCACCTTTACCTAAAAAAGAATTTCTTTTATCTATGTATCCATAACACATTCGTATCATTTCTTTTGATAATATTATAAAAAAAAACTTTTAGAATCATTTTTTTACGCACAAACGAACCAATACGCCATTAAAATAGGATTAAAATTTTACTCCTATAAACATTTTGACAACACCAAACAGCTTTATTCTGAAATTTAACTTTTCGCCACAAATTGTGAATCTGTCAGTTTTTTTTGTGGAACGTTTTCATTGCCAAGTTAAAGACTTAAAAAGAGAAAAGCGGATATCTGACGAGCCCTGTTCCCATTGCAAAACAAAGTTTCAATCAAAAAAGAAAGTTCTGATTTCTATGCCAAAAAATTGTCTATTGTTTTTAAAGAACCGTCTATTGTTTTTAAATTTGTGCACAATAGTTGTGTAAAAAGCTACAGAAAAGCTTGAAAAAATTTTAAAATGATTTTAAAGCACAAACGGTCACACTAACTATTTTTTTAAGTAAAAGGTAATTTTAAATTGGAGCAAAACACCAGTTTTTGGAGCTCCAGAGTGTTTTGATAATTTTATGTATAAATTTTTATTGTAATAAGTTTTTTATCTAAATAAATGGTGTTTAGTGTGTTAGCGGCTTATCAATTTGTGACGCCCCGATTTGACCTTGAATGTGCACACAAAGTTTCAAAAGAAAACCCTAATTTTTAGAGAATCCCCCTGCCGGCTTAGGGAATTTCCTAGAAGAAGATTACAAAATATAAGCTATAAGTGAGGACTGACTCCTCATTCCCTTAAATATTTCTGGAATCCATATCCAGAGAAATTGGGTATATGAAGAAGGTAAACGCCTGTCGTAGGAGATTTTCAGTAGACTAAATATAAATGAACTGAAACCTTATGATTACAGGTTTAAAAATTAGGGAATTCAGGCTGAGGTTTCTCAAATTTTTAAAAAAAAACAGAATGTACTCAGCCACAGTGCCGGGACCTGACAGTTTACATGTGCAGATCACAAGGCGCAGCCTTTAATATTGGAATCATGTGAAACATTAACAATCTCAGTCTTAAATTTATGAATAAATGACTTCAGACATAGCCACACACGTGAGTCATGCGGCCAGGTAGAGACCGTCGAAAGGATTTTAGAAGGTTTTTGTGCTGTATGAAACAAATTTTGTAAGTTTTAGAGGACTGAGAGTTTCAGTCCCTTGCAAAAATTTAAATATTTACTACCGTAAAAACTGGTCACCTTGCAAAAGGATTGTTTGTTTGATAAATCACAGGAAATTATATAATGAAGTTGTAAAACATTAACTGAATGGGTTTTCAGAAGTTAAATACCAGTCTGGCATTAGTAGGGGGTCAAACAGGGTTTGGCCCCTTTCAAAAATCCTGTATATTTTGTCATGCACGAGTTTAAACTGGACATACCCTGTGGGTAAAGTTATAATTTACACAAAAATACCATAGTTTTTGGCGAAACATACATGGAACAGGTTGAAAAATACAATATTATATGTTAGTCGCTGACCAATCCTAATTCAAAAAGTTGATGACAATGATTAGGCATACTGCAGTCCTGACCAAACTGTATATGACGTTTGGATTTCTGTACGTGAAAAATATAGTAATACCCTGAAACATTGATGTAACAGGTTTTAAACCGCAGCAAAAAGAGTTTATTAGACTGGTAGAAAGACCAGTCTCTTCAAATATTCCAATTAGAAAAGCTTTAGAAACAAGGGCATTAAAATGATAACCCGCCATTGAAATATACAAAAATTACATTTTAAAATGAAGCAACATTAGCGTGACGGGTTTGCAAATGAAAACTAATTAAAATATTAAAATTAGCTTACCACCTCCAATATTCCTCCGACTATCGTATGTTCCCTGGGGTTGATCTTCTTGGCTACAGTAGCCCATCTTACGAAGGCGGGGCCGTCAGCTGCTATCTTAACCTTATTCTGCAAAATAAATTAAAAAAATTACTCATTGCACAGACTTATTCTATGGATTTAAAACAAATCAGAGTGTTTTTGAAAAGCGCAAAAATTTTTGCAAAAATAAATGGCAGACTGTTTTACACACTATATGCAATCAGTCTGCACTGTACTGAAAATAAATTCTGCGCTAATCAAAAATATGCAATTCATTTTAAATAAGCAAAATAATTCTGAGCAATGAGTCAAAATAATACCTAAGTTTTGAGAAAAAATAGGAACATAAGCGTTTTTAAAACAAATTAAAATCTGAGCTTCTTAAAACTGGCATCTTGAAACTGAACAATTAGGTCACAGAGGTAGATATTGAGGTGGTTTTGAAGTTAATTTGAGTTATTATTTAAAAGAACTCAGTTTGTAGAAGATTTGGACAGGCGCCCATCCCCCTATTTTTTTGAAAACTAGAATTTTTTTTATACAATTTCAAACCTAAAACAGTATACCCTAAAGTTTTTGATATTTTTAGTGTTAGTAAAATTCAAAAAAGATGTATTAAGACCATAGGTGGATAACCTCCTGGATTTTTTTTTGAAGGGGGGGGGGAGGGACAGCTATACTCCCCCCCCAATAAGTTTACCAAATAAAAATTTTCCCTCAAAAAACCTAAAAACCTAAAAAACCTAACCTAAAAACCTCTGGGAGGTGTCCCTCAAATACCCCATTTTAGCGTTTTTGATACTCAGACAAGACCCTCCAATTTTCAAAAAAAGGAGAGTATCCATGCTATTTCAAAATTTTAGGGAGAGTCGAGGGTGTCAGCAGTTTAAAATTTTTTGAGAGGTATAACCCCCAAAATCCCCCCAAGCCTGAATAAGACTGCTGAATAATTGTCGGGTTCCAAGCATTGTCGGGAATATTTCCAAGCATTACGCAAAACAATAAGCCTAACTACTTTTAGCAGATTTTTTATGTTTAATAACATGTAGCAAATAGCGATTTAGCTATATTCATTTTTCAATACAAAAATTGCATAATTATTAAAAAACATGTAATTAAAAATCTAACAGGCCTTTAAAATTTAAAAATTTGCTTTAAAATTATTATTTGTAAAATAAAACACAGTTTAAACTTAAAATCATTGTGAATACTACAATATAACAACACCACCAAAAACAGAGTATAATTTTCCCAACATTTATTTAAAACGTTGCTTAAACACTAAGGCAACTATATGCGCTTTTCTAGGCATCAAAAATACACAATATGAATAATGCATGGAGGATTGGGGGAGTTGAGGGTTATAACTCCTAAAATCTCAAAAATGTTGAAACCCCCTTCCTCTTCACCTAAAATTTGGGTTTATACCCATTGGTGGGAAGGAAGGGGTTGGATCATTTATATATTCCAACCATCAGAGCTCCCTTCATCTAAAAAAATCTCCAAACTACTAAAATTTACCCGCCCCCCTTTCTTAAAACTCGATGGCATCACAGACAATCTCCTTTCTAAAAAAATTAAGGATTTCAGTTCAGTACTAAAAACATTACAAAATGACATTTTCGACCAGTTCTCGGCTTTCCCCCCTACAAGCTCTCAACCCATTATTTCATTTTTTTTAGAGTTTTCCCAGTAATTCATAAGGTTTCCCACCTATATAGTTACATAACTGTTCTGCTCTGAAAAAATTCGGGAAGCTGCACAACTGGGAAACATTAAATAAAATTTAGAATGAGCAACACGCCTCTTTATTTCAAACTTCAGATTATTTCCACAGGTGGGCAAAAACGGTTGGATGGGCTATAACCCCATCTTCCTCCTCCTAAAACAAATCTTAAAACTGTCTACTTCTTCTCCGTAAAACTTGAGGGTACCCCAGACCCTCTCCTAAAAAACAAACCGTGGGTTTCAAAATAAAGAACGATGAAATTTTTGAAGACACTTCCTCCTAACACTGGGATTATTTCCAATGCAAATCCGTAGAAAAGAATCCGCGCCAGTGCAGCTCAGCGTTAAATATTGTGTTCGGCATCGTCAAGAAGACGTCAGTTAACACTTATCAGCATTGGTGCGGATTCACTTCTGCAGTTGTGCAGAGCTTTTTGGATGAAAAAATCCCAAAGAGTTAAATTTCCAGCTCTTTACAGTGGGCGTATTTTAATTTGAGGTTTCCTCAAAATCCTGAATTCTGTCCACTTATAGTTAACCCTGGCTCCCTCTGCAAAAATATATTAGGAAGGATGTACGCCTATGGATATGATAAAAATAAGCTTATAAACAAAGTTTCGTAACTTATAGATTGGTTTCAAATGGGAGAAACAACCAAGAAGTGGTATTTTTTACAGTCTCCCACAAAAAAAATACAATTCACCGTAGCTTTTTTACAATTTATACCATTTTTAACATTTTTTATCATCTCTACCATTTATTAAAATAACTTAAAATTTTTGCACCTTTTAAATAGCTCTACATTATGTAAGCCGCATTTTTAAGGTTTTCAGCAACTTTTAATATAAGTTTTACTTTACAAAATTTTTTTAAAAATTATTATCAAAGATTTTTTAAATTTTAGATTTGCAAAAATATAGGACAGTTCTGCAAAATTCCGATTTTTGTTCTTTAAAACTTTGGAAAACGTCATTAAACAATTATTATTTACGGCGATAAATTCAAAAAACGTCATTAAATAATCATTACTGAGATACACTTGGTGTTACATTATCATATTAAAAAAACAAACTATGATTTTTAAAATATATGTTCTTGTCTTAAAATAATTACTAAAATTTTAAGAAATTCTTAAAGCAGTAATATTTTGGTGGCACTGACAACGCTTTTTAAAACATTAATTTTTATTAAAAATTGGACTTACTTCAAATCTCAGTGTCTTTTGGATTTTTTAAAGTTTTATTTTATAAGTAATTTAATTTTTTATTAATTCGAATTCCAAATTGATAAGCTATATCTTTTGCATAATATTTATAAAAAATTACAAAATCCTTCCGAAAGCAATCATACAAAAATGGAGCGTTTTTTGTGAAGTAGAATAAAAAATAAATTTTGCGCTGCAGTGCAGATTTTTTTGCTGATGTTTCGGAAAGGAGCTTCTATGTGAATTTGTTGTCAAATTTTCCTTGTTACAGCGCTAAATTTTCCTTAAAAATTTTAATCTGCTCCAATGAAATAGCTGTCTTTATTTAAATTTTAATACTAAAGGTTAAGAGAGTGTGGGCCGAGCCAGCCGCGTCTGTTTGAGGATTCCTGGGAGCGACTTTTGTCTGGCCAGCTTAAGGAGAGTTAATGTTTATCACTGTGTAAAGTGAGGGGGAAGTGCTGTAACTTAAGGTCACCAGTAATCGGCTCTATTTCCCTTTTGTTTGTAATTAATATGGCGTTAATAAGGAGCAATTATATGATATAGTTTACCTAAAGAAGAATGAGGGAAAGGTAAAAACCTCTTGTTGTCAATATTACAACTACAAAAGTGATTTTAAACAACATTTTATTTTATGTAACACTAAAAACAACTAGTTTTAACGTAGTTTTGACTAGTAATTTGACCGCTAATGAGGAGTCACTGTGGATAAGAACACAGGATTTGCACATTATAACAACACAAAAATAAAAGGGCACGCGATAGCTTTTAAATTAATATTATACTTAACTAAAATTTACTATTCCTACTAAAAGTCATTCTCCCTTAGTCGGTTTGAGGACTTATTATTTTCACCTATTTCCTGGAGTTAGATAGCAACCCTCGGCTTAAAGTTGTCATCACAGATTTTTGGTCAGTTTACAAATGGGTCAGTTTGGGGAAGGTCGATTTGGCCAGCGTTTGGAATTTTACAATAAAAAATATTAAAATTTAAAAGAATAAGTTTCGGAAAATCTTTGGCAAGGTTAAGCGGGCTCCCTTACGAAAAATGAGAAACTTCATATGTCTAGTTTTGGTGACACAATAGAGATTTTTAAGCAATCTATTCTATCCTAACAGACCTAACATTCAAAAACATAACAATAATTGAAATAAAAGTTAAGTAAAAATCTAATAAAAAGATTACCTAACTCTAATCGTTCTTTTCTGATCTTGTTATCTGGCAATAGTATCAATTCTCCACTTAATTACACACCGCCGCACGTTCTGCACAAGTATGTCAACTATGCCAAATATTTGAAAAGTATTCCTCCGCCACCGCGTGGCGAGATCCAAGGCTGCTCATTGGCTGATTTGCACTGAAGCCACACCCACCAAAACAGGGGGAAGAGCGCAATGCGCCTTTGGATTTTTATAGCATGCGATGCACGCCCTGATTAAGAGCGTGCGTGGGTAATTGCAATGGTAAATGCACACACAGCCGCCTTGAGTTTTTGACATAACGGCTGCTACCAAACGGACTGCTAGGCGAGGGGAAATAACCCCTTTAAAAACAAAACCAATGTTAAAACAAATGTTTTAAAATTATTTAACACATTTTTATGAGTTTTTTAATGCCTTTTTTTACCTATTTTACAAAAGATTTAAGGTAATTTTTAACCAAAAAGGTGCCCATTTGGGACTTATAAAATAAAAAAATGACAACTCTTAACTGGGGGTTTAGCAAAGGCTAGGGGGGGATATCCCCAGCTGCATTCCTCCCAATCCAGTTTGAAGCTGTTCCCAGCTTCAGAGAATTAATCCTTCAAAGCGGGGGAGAGACCTTGCCATCCAACGCGGAAGTTGAAGCGGCGAGATGGCGTCCTGAGTAGCGTTAACGGCTTTTACCTGGGGGAGGTGTAGTTAGCGAACACCCAACCTACTGTGTATTATTAAGCGTAGGTTCAATCACAGCACAACATAACTAATACACACAAAACACAAAAAAGAGAAAAACAAAAAGACAAGTACAGGATTACAGATATACAAATAGTAGGCGCTTTGTGCACTTTCAAATATTGTTCCGTAGCAGGTTTTATATCATATTTTAATTTTTTTCATGTAACAGTGCGAGGGTGACAGTAGCGAACAAAAATGAAGTAGCAGGTAGGTGCATAACAGACAAAAAATAAAAGTTGCATAGACAAGTACAACACTCTGGATTGTCCCTGTAGTGATAAGAGTGCAAGCCGCTCGGAGGTGGCGGCATCCCAGATCAACAAAAACTACCCAACCACCGAGGGGTAAGTATTGGCTGCCAAGGCATTGGAGGAATGTCCTGTGGCAGGTATACCGGAATTCGGGCTTGCTGCCAATGCGACGTCAACGATGTCAGTGATTGGAAATGTAAAGGCAGATCAGCCCACCTAAGGGGCTGCGTCTGATGCTGTTCCTCCTAATATTGAACTACCTCTTCCCAAACAAGCTGCTTATGACAATCGCAGTGGTCAGAGAACTCCTGGCCACGTTGCATGGTTGCTGTCAATCAAAAAGTATTAAGCATAAAATAGGGGTAATTTTGCGACTATTTACAATCTCTCGTGCTCGGAAAGTGCTACTAACATGTACACTTAGTGATTACCAAAAGCAAACGAAAGCTATATACAACAAAGTGCACACATAAGCGGTAAATAGAAACATTAGCAAAGCAGTTTATAAGCATAGCAAAACCCAAAAATAGAAATACTAATGCATACATATAATACTTGTAAAATAAAAAGGATAGCAAATACACAAAGCGATTTAAACAAACACAGGTTATGTAGATTTAAAAAAATATATACAATATTATTAACCCTAAAAACGACCGTGCATCCTCTTCCAGGGGTGAGGATCCAGGGAAGTCATTAGTCAATTGACGTGTTTAATTTAGTGGTTAGACACAAGAAATTGCCGGTTATTTTAATAGAACGATTTTGTTAAGCACTACTAAGCCTGACTGCCATGGAAACAGTGTTTGCACTGTGCAACAGAAATTTACCCACCCAAATTATTTCATTAACTAATTATTAAACAGTCTTATCTTATCATTTCTTTTTGTAGTTCCATTTCGTTTTTGAATACCTTTAGCATAAATAAATTTCAGTTTTTATCCCAATGTGACCTGTCAAGGGGATTTCACCATAGAACTTACAGGGTTGCTCCCCCAGCTTTGAACCCAACAAAAAAATTGTAGCGATTTGCTGTTATTTCCTCACTTACAAGGGCAGGAGCTCCATGTTTCTTGCACATTTTTCTGGCTTAATAAAAGATGGTACCGATCCCTACAGCCCAGATCAGTGTTCATTTGTTTATATTGCTTGATCATTCTTTGCTCAAGACTAGCTCAATGCTCAGCGGTGCATTGTTCAGCATGATTTAATGTTACCTCAGTTGACCGCCCGGCAAAGAAGGCCAGCGCGATGCATGTACAGAGTCTTAATATACAGTCCTTCTCAGCAAATGTGCCTAGAAACTTATTCTAGCTAGTTAATCGACGACTCACCTGTCGTTCCACCACGTAGTTCATTTGGCCAGTTCCTCTCGTAGTGCTCTTTGCTGAGCCTGAAGTGCTTTTTTGCGGATTTTAGTGAGTGGTAAATTGTAAATTGAAATAAAAATTCAGTGAGTGGTGAGTGGTACTCTGAGTGGTAGATTTTCATTATCTGAATATTGTAACTGGCACATTTCTAGGCCTCTTTGTTCCTGACGCCGCTTTTGCGCAAGTCGTACCTTGCAATAAGCTGACCAGCAAACATGGTCCATCCACCGGGGAGGTTTGGCACTGAAAAGTAACTTGTCTGGTGTTGCGTCCTGCTGATTATCTGCAAACCTACTACCCTTTTTAGTTCCAGTTTTCCTTTTTATTTTATAAAACGTGTCTGCCATACTCTCGGGCCAGCTTGAAGGGGGGGAGGCCTCTGATGGAGCGGTGGGCTCCCAATCCTTAACAATATCAGCATACTCAACATACTCAACGCGGTTTTTTTGTCCTGTACCACAAGTTTGCAAATACTGGAGGTGGCCGTACATAATTTACCATAGCCACCTGGTCATAGTTTGTCTCTTCTGAAAAACTAGACCGATCAGTCAACCTAGGTGATGGCGATTGAGGTTTGGGGGTTTACAGGCCCTAGGTGGTTGTTCATGTAGCTTATAAGGATTAATGCGTTGTAGAGTTACCCACTGGTCTTTCTTTTAGCACCTGAAATTGACCCTATTTGAGTGATCCCTTTTTCATTGTTGATTTAGAGAACCCAGTAGGGCCCTACTCACTTACTTACAAACTTTGGGCAATCATCTGGATTAATGGCAGGATGATATTTCAGCACTAGCCCATCAAAATTATTAGGTTTGATATGCACCTTCTTATTGTAATTTCGCTTTTGTCAGGCTTGAGCCTGAGGCAACATTTTGTGAGGTAAGTTTCGAGCTTGGGTCATAACTAATTTAGCGTGGTCTAAGGAGCTGTTGTCATTATCAAAGTAGGGCGCTCTGGCTTTACGATATTTCACATAAGCAGTACCCTCATGTCTTGTCCATAAATTTGGTAAAATCGACTTTTTAGCGGACACTAGGTTGCATAGCTCTTTAATATTAGAACTCATAAAATTTGTTCCTTGGTCATTTAGTAACTCATTTGGATAATTGTGCACAACTATTACGTTTTTGTACCATCATCATAGGACCCAGTTGAATAGTCGGGCTGGGCTACCCATTGTTGTTCATTATGAGCCACCACATCCCTTTGGTGGTAAGTGCCAGGGAAATTGACAGAAGTACCTTTTGCTCTTGTTCAGTGACATAATACTCATCTTGCCGCGGTGGTTGCTGATCAGGAGCCAGCTCTTGAGTAGGGCAGAGCAATTGTTTGTATTTAGAAATTCTTCAGCTAACAGAAATCGCATGTCGTCTATCAAAGGCCTCCACCGACTGTGGCCCTCTAGTGTACCTCCATTCTCAATTTCTTTTTTGGAGGATCAGCCTGAACTCTAGGCACCTGTTTTTGTTGAGCCCCCTTTTTGGCACTGGAAAACTGACGCGGTGGCGCCAGAGCTCTTACTGGTTGCGTTACCCATGGTGGTATCATGCCGCCTGTGTGATTCCACAGGAATGGGTGGAACCGCGGGACAAGGGTTTGGGCTTTGATGACGCAGGCTCGTCAGCTGTACCGGATCCAACTGCAGTAACTGCTTGAAAAGCATAGTCTGCATAACGGCCTTGTCTATCAGATAAAATGTAATGGGATTCTGAGCCTACCTCACGTCCCTGATAAGCTGATCCCTGATAAGCCGGGTCTGGGTGCAATATCATCGTTTTGGAGAGCGCATTAACCTGCTCTTCCATACATATCAAAGGAGTGGTTAACCTGGCTTCAAATTGACGCCGGATCCACCTGTTCCAATAAACCTGTTGATCAGGTGTGGTCCCGCAATTTGGCGGACATTCACAGCCTTCAAATAGCGGACTGGGCCATCACAAAATAAACGTCCTTAGCTGATTGTTGGTATAGAATTGGCGCTGTGCCAGTTGCGGGGCTCTGTGCCGTTTCACAAGGGCAAGATACATCTGCTGATGTTGGTTAGCGTCTTGTTGGATACAGGCTTGCTTGGCAGCCACAGTATCACTTGCCTCTTGAGGGGGCAACCTCAGCGACTTGGGCAACTTGTTCTTGTATGGGTGGAGATATCGCTGGTGTTGCAAACTCAAAATCAAGCTCTATTCCTTGCTAGGGTGGAGCATCCAGCGCAGGAACAGGCGTTGGCCCAAAGATGAGCATGGGCGAGAGCAGTTCTAAAGGCCGCCCAACTGAGCTGCCCCTGGAAGCAACCCCTTCAACCCCTTCTAGCCACGTTTTAATATCCTAATTTTTAGCGGTAAAATTAAGGTTCCCTGGAGCTAGGGAGTCTTCTTCTATCAATATCAAAATCAGGTCACGAGTTGGTTGCAGTTCTCGCTTTGGCGTCAGAACCAGACCACTTCTAACGTATGCCTCCCAATCCTGCTTAGTTCTAGTGTCAATTGTCTGTCCTGGTTGTCTTCCGTTTCTAGCTCCCAACTATCTTCACCAAGCCAAAAGCTCAGATGGTACCTGTGCCTTTCCCGCAGTGGGTGCAGCTGCAAACTCAGTGGGGGATCGTGGAAGTTGTACACATACACTACTCCAGCCTGAGGAGTCTCAGCCATTTTTGGAGGTGGAACTGTCGTTTCTTTGACAATGACCTCAGAGGTCTCAACACGTCCCTGTCCTGCAGTTTGCACAACTGGGAAGTGCTGAGCCTCTGACTCACCTTTTTGTGGTCTACATCTCGCTTTTAATTTAGCCAATCGTTCTATCTTTATTTTGGTACATGCATTGGTCATTTCCTCTTCCATTCCGAGTCAAAGGTTTAGTTTGGGGGGGGGCATTGAAGGACCAAGGTGGTGGCACCTAACGGTACAGTTGTTGAACGTGAGGGCCCAGCTCTTGGCCAGAATGTTGCTCGATTTTGTGACACTTTTCCTCCTCTAACAATTTGCCTGCCAATGCCAATCATCTGCCCACTGACGCCATTCCTGGTCGGAATATTTGGTCCACCCCCTAGGTTTGTTCAACGGTCTTTTGGGGGGCGCTTTACCCTTTTCCAACTTTTTTATTTCCCCTGACGGTTCAACGGAAATGTAACTGATTGGGGTCTCAATCACTACTGGCCTTTCTGTGCAACTAACCAACACTTTACATCCATCTCTCTTCTCTCATCATCGCTGGCACGTTGTGGGAGGTCCTCGGACTGGAGGTTGCTCAGATAAACAAAACAAATGGCGTTTGGAACGTCAACAGTCTTGGTGCTCTTCCACTGACCCATCAGCACATTCAAACCTAGCCATCCATCCAGGCTGATATTGAGGCACTTTATCAGGAACCTGCTAAAGGAGCTTAGCCTTGACAAACCCTTCCTTAAGAAATAGTTTGCTCTTGGCTTGTTGCTGTAGCTTAGCCCGTGTTCTCTCTATATTTGTGTTATGCTCTTTTATATTATGGGCATCCTCATCTTTGGACTGGCCTGTGGTTTGCACGGTACAAGTCTAAGGGACTCTTGGGATGCGGGTTATTACGCAAGGTGGTGATGCGTCACCAATGTCATATCATTGCGTTCTTGTGTTGCTCCCAACAAGTGGGTATGTACTCATGTTGTTGCAGGTCACGGGGCTTGTAGTGTGAGTCTCCTTCAGACTTGTAATCGAAGTCTTGGTCTAATCAAAGGTGTCTGCGACGACCGACGCTAGGAGAAAAGTCAGGGTGCAACAGATGGTCCCAGTTACACCCGAGGCACAAAAAAGGCCAGACGTCAGTGTAATGGCAACCGGTCCAAACAGAAGTGGTCTCTGCCACAGGTGGGGGAGCGACCGCAGGGGCCGACTCCCTTTTAGTTGACATTTTCTTTTTACAATGACGTGTTACCTGATGGATAATCTCTACCTCCATCTCCTCTGGGACGTTTTTTGTAGGAGGCGCCTGGACTGTATCGTCCAGAGAGCAACCCCCTGGACGTCCACTGATGGTTCTTGGACAATCCTAGTAGGTTCCATTCCCTGTTCTTCCAACGTCGCCAGCGCGATCAAGGAGACCCCCTGGGTTTCCTCGCTAGGCTGACTTCCCTCTGACACCTCTAGGTCCTCCTGGCTTGATTCCAAGTCCATGACTTCCATCCCAGCCAGTGGAGCCCTCGTGACTCCCTTCCAGAAGTAGAAATCTGGCAACTCAAAAGCTTTTTTTTGAAAACCAGATTCAACCTGACCCTTCTAGGTTTCAAAATTTTCCATTCAGGGTCCACACCCTAGAAAGCCAGCGAGTACAAAAGGATTTCTTAGGAGGACCTCCTTCCCAGAATACGGTGCAATTTACCCCCAGTAACCAACCACCCCAACCCCCCCCCTCCCCCCTTTAGCTGCCAAAACTATTCTCACCTGGAGTTAAATATGCTATTTTTACTTTAAAAGTAACATAAATGAGTTACTTAAACAAAAATGCAAATTTAATTGATTGAAACGACTTTTGGTTTCAAGGTGCTGTAATATGAGTATAGGGGTTTTGTTTTTTATGGTTCTTATGTTTGTTTAAGCATCAAAAAAGCATTTTTTTGCTTTTTTTGAAGTTTTTTTAGTTTCTATGTGCTTTACATTAAAATAATCTCAGTTTTACTATTTCATATGGGTATTTTGTGAAGTTTATTATGCAGTAAGTGTGGTTTTTTTAATAAAAAAATGTTGGTTAAATGTTTTGCTGTTTAGATATTTATTCCAGAAAAAAAATTCTTGATAGTTAACCATTTTTAATGACTATATACATTAAAGTTAAGAGTGCAATACAGTATGAAAGCAACTTTAAAACTGTAAAATTAACCCTAAAAATAATATTTTTAAAAAATAAAATTAAAATCCCATGCAATAAACGTTAAAAACGTCTAAATGTTGCTTTTTTTACTGTAAATTTAACAGTGCAGTACTAAAATTATCTTAAAAAGGGATAATTTTAAATATTTATGAACGCGTTCGTATTTGTCGGTTTGAAAAAAAGCTAGGGCTAGTGCTAAGTGCTAAGCTTAGTTCTTTACTACAAAGCCTTTTTCGGGCTTAGTACTAAGGCTAAAGGCTGGTTCACACTTAAAAAAACGTGAAAACGTCCTTTGGACAAAGTCCAAAGGACAAAAACATAAGTAAAAACGTAAAAACGTGTGTAAAAACGTCGTTTTTACATAAGTATGAACCAGCCTTAAGATTAAGTGATTTATGAGCCTTTAGTACTAAAGCTATGGTGCGAATAAAGTGAAGTTTTCCGGTAATGCATACCCGTAATATAAACACACAGCCCGTGTTTGATTTTAAGGAGCCCGCACAGCAGATTATTGGTACTATTTTTCTTGTATCAAAACAAGAACAAATGGGTTGACCTTTTAAAAATTCCAAATTTTTACTTAACCAAAATCATAAATTTTATGCCATTTGTTTAAGATACACCTTTCGCCCCAATTGGAAAAATTCAGAATATATAACAAAAGATAAAGTAAAATAATAATAAAAGATAATAACTTTACACTAAATTTCTGAACAAAATTTTGCTAGAAAAGTCGCACATACGCAAAGTGTATTTTTTTGTTGTGCAATAAAAATTGCAGTGAGAAAAAACAGTTTTGAATGCAAAAAAAACTCGCAATTTGTTTGCAAGGAAACTAACGCTGCGTTAAAAATTTCTGCGCTAGAAAATTAGCAGAAAATGCCGATTTCTTGCAAAAAAAGTCGCACAAAGTACTGCTTGTGCGACCTTTCTACCAAAACCTTGGTTACTAAAATTCGTGTAGTCGGAAATTTTTTGTGTTGTATATTTTTGCAAAAACTAACCCCCTATTTTTTAGTAAAATCTTAGTTTTTTTAGTGAAATACTCAATAGATGCATGTTTATGTACTGAAAAACTAACTTTTTCTTTTTATCGCAAATTAGTTCATTACTAGACGATTTGCAGTGAACATACCAATAAGATTTTAAAAAAATTTATTTTATTTTGGTGTTTATTATCAATTATTTTATTCATAAAATCGAAATTAGAAATGTGCAGTTTAATATCATGGTATGATTTTTGTATGATTAAGACCCATGTCAAAAAATTCCAATTGTAGTGTTATATTTCCCGGGATTTCGCATGTAAAAAATTGCGAATTTCTATATCGAAAAGACCTTTCAAGGACTTGAAAAGAATTTAAGCTTAACAATTCTTTTTTGTTGATTTTTCACATAGTATTTTTGACTTTAATTTTGGTTATCATCAGTTGCACACAATAAATTAAAGTGAAAAAGAACAAAAAACTCTACATATTTGACCAAAATGAATTTTTAAACCCTAAGATTTAACAATTTTTATATATTTCCAACTGTATAAAACGCAGTGAATTAAAAAATAAGCAATAAAAAAACTTATTTATGTAATATTAGCAAAAGAGTATGTTGTTAAATAGAAGAGAAAACAAAAGAATTTATGCTTATATTAATATTAGTTTAAACATTTTAGATGACATTGTTCCAACGCCTTCAAGTCGTAAGTTGGCTTAAAGTTTTAGTTTTTTACTGCTATGCAATGTTTCATAAAAGTTGCAAACATGTCATGTCTTTGTACAACTTGATTTTTTTGTAAAAAATTGCCATGAAATAAATCTCTATAAGACCCTTAAAAAACTTTTGAAAAAATAAAAAAATTTGCATAAATTGATTTGCACAACAAATCACTAGATTTTCATTTCCTTGTAAATAACTGCAAAAAATGGAGTGTTAGTAACATTTATGAAACAAAGCAAGGTTTAAATTTTCTTTAATACTGCAGAAATCTCACCGGAGCGCCGCGTTTGATGGTATAGCGAATAACTTATTTTAATTGATGGTTTTTATGTGATGCAAGACTTTTATTATTGAAAAAAATAAGTCAACTCAAAAAGGAGAATAAGTTTTTTTCATTTAAATTGAAATTTTAAGTGACGGAACATTTAAAAAACATGTCAATTGGGAATATACCACGGTAATATTTTGCTAATAATTTATTTTTTCGTCATACAGAAGAATGAAACATACTTTTGAGTTTTATTAAAGCTTATGCGCAGAGCTGATTTTATATTTTAACTCAGCCTAGAGCCTGTAATCTTAATTATACGCTAATAGCAAATTTCTACAAATTATTACTTATTTTTTAGCTATACATAGTTAAAAATTTAGGTTAAATAAAACTAGGTTAAATGTTTAAAGTTAAAGGTTAAACGTTAAATGAACTAGGTGATACCTAAAGTTAACCACGCTGAAATTTATACACCACAATGGTCGGATGATAATATTACCATTGGGGAACGAAGTTTTCAGGGTTGAAATGAGGAGAAGGGTGATCATGAAAAAGAATTAAAGCCCTTCTTAGGACGTGCGTCAGTTGGATCACTATGACCCCATTTAATTGTACCAGGGGCGTAGCCAGGGGTAGGGCCAGGGGGGCACGGCCCTCCCCAAATGGACCCTTCGGCCCCCCCCCCCAAATGAGATGGACTAAAATTTATGATATAAAACAATTTGAAGATCAGTAAGAAAAAATACGTTAGAAAAAAATTTTTGTACCAGTCAAAAAGTTTTTTTAACAGTTTACTTGAACGACTGACTTAAAAAAACCATTAAGGTTGTTTATTGAAACAAGAAGTTGTATTGTAATCAAGACAAGTAATACTCCATACTCCATTGTTTAAGGACTAATATAATCCTTGGATATGGTAGTCATATTTTAGCTTCTTGCTTGATTTTTGGGTTTGGTTTTGGAAAAAAATAGTTTTTTATCTATGGTTTTAATCGATAAATTACTTAATGCAATAATTGCGTGCAGTAATTTGCAATATTGCGCATGCAAAATCTTGCTCAGAACAACAATAAATAAAAAGACAAAATAAAATGTTTAAAAGATGAATTTTTTAAAGGTGAGATATTAAAAAAATCATTTTTTAACGCTAAGTTCTAAAAGTCGCACCAAAAAAAGCGTTTTCTGAAGATGACATATTTAAAAACATGATTTTTAAAGTCAAAATGTGTAAGACTAGATGTTAAAAGACTCAATGGCAAAAATTTCGGGAAAAAAGTTTAGTTAGATTTTACTACAGTGACAAATTTGCAGTTGCAGATGCGATTTGTGCGACTTTCCAAGTACAAAGTTGCTGAGAAAAATCAATGTTTCTAGTTTTGTCCTATGGCGTATCTGTGTGTATTAGTTTTGAATTCAGTGCTTGTGCATTTTAAACTTGCCCAAACTTAAATCAATTAACGCAAACGCAGAGCGAACATAACTCAAATAGTGTAAATTGAGAAATGGCATAAAGCTTTAATTAGTTTTCTAACATGTTTAATTATAAAAATTAACTAAAAAACTAAAATAACTGTAAATAAATTTAATTGATTCAGTTATAAAATTTTTTTACAAGTTTTAAAGTAAATGTGAAGCGTAAACGTGAAGGTATTACCTGAGCCAAAACATAACAAAACTAATAAAAAAGTTTTAGAGTAGTTTTTTATCTAATTTTGACTCAATTATAGCTGTTAATATGGAAATATCTAGCATTACAAAATTTTGGGTCCGCGGTCCTCCCGCGAAATCAGAATTTGTTATGAAAACAATGATTCTTACCAAAGTTTTTCAGAAACCGGAAATAAAACGACAATATTAAAACAATTTCGAATACTTTTGGCAACTTCTGACCATTATTCAGAGCTATTTTAAGCATTAATAAGGTTTTTTATATGTAAATTTATTTCGGTTAACCAGAAAAAACATTTCATAATGCTTTAATTTAATACAAAAAAGCACGTCAAAATTTTTCAAATAGATGTTCTATTATTTGTGCTAATTTCAAAAATAATACAACAAAATGCATTTAATTTGAGAGGAACTTTGTTTCGTGGTGGGACCGCTGACCCAATTTTTGTAATGCTAGGTAGGTCCATTATTACAGCAATTTATAATTGTTATTGAAGATCCACCTATCTAACAAAAATTTTCTAATAAATATATAGGTTTTGAGAGCGTCTTAAACTTAAAAGGAGTATTCAGCTCCAAACTGTTTTTGTAAACAAAGCAATGTGATGTGAATTTTGAGGTACCCGCTTTTGAAATAAAAAATATTGATTCATGGAGATTATGGATGGACTGCTAAATTACTAAATTCGAAGTTTTAAATAAGGTTTCTAATAGCAGTTTTTGGCTCTATTTTGAAAAATTTTTTTTGGGGGGCTAAAGCCCACCAGACCCCCCATGGTTGGGGGGTGTCCGCCACCCCCGAACCCCCCCCCCCTTCGCCCCGTTTAGCACTTTTTTGAATGATGACAATTGTGCCCCACCTCTTCTTGCTCTGCCCCCCCCGGTCAAACATTCCTGGCTACGCCCCTGAATTGTACCCGTTAAGGCTGGTTCATACTTATGACAAAACGTCCTTTGGACAAAGTCCAAAAGACAAAAGTCCTTTGGACTTTGTCCAAAAGACAAATACAGCGTAAAAACGTCCTTTGGACTTTGTCCAAAGGACGAATTCCAAAGCACAAAATCCAAAGGACAATGTGTTCATACTTTCTTGTCCTTTAGACTTTTCCCTTTGGATTTTGTCCTTTGGACTTTGTCCAAAGGACAAATTTTAAGTAGCATTCATACTTCGTCCAAAGGAAAAAGTCCAAAGGACGTTTTGGCTTGTCCAAAGGACGTTTTGGCTTTTCTAAATTTGTCCTTTGGATTTTGGCCAAAGGACGTTTTGTCATAAGTATGAACCCGCCTTTAGGCGTTTTATGTGAAATATTAAAAATTCAAAAGCACTCTAAGACAAAAATCACTATTGTTTTTAAAATAAAATCTAAACGTTCTACAATAGCTTTTGATTGCTAAAGAAAAACGTAAACGGTCGCTCACAAAAAAACCTTACATTGTTTTAAGTTAAAGGAAACACATTCCTTACTGTTTTGTTTTAATCACAAGATCATCTCGTTGTATCCCTTGAGGAACCGCATGTCACAATACTGTCATGTCGCGGGACTGTTGTTTTAATCAGAATTGCGACTCTTTTTATCTTTTAAAACACGAGAATTATAAGCGTTAAAAGTCAGAGTCACTTTGATTTTATACTGATTGTGACTCTGTATGTCAGAGTAAAGAGGAAAAGTTGCCGCAGCGCGATAACGTTAAAACACGACGTTCCCAAATAATAATGCGCTTGCACTGCTGTTGTTAGAACGCTGATAAAAACAAAAATACACCATTAAAACGCGCGTAATAGACTAAAGGCAAAGCCAACGTGGCTGCAAACGTTGTTTGTTGGATTGAAAAATGCCCTCCGTGAAGTAACCACTCAAATCACGAAAATCTGAGGGCACTTTATT
Source organism: Microlaimidae sp. YZB2_3 (assembly GCA_030248175.1). NCBI lineage: Eukaryota > Metazoa > Nematoda > Chromadorea > Desmodorida > Microlaimidae > Microlaimidae sp. YZB2_3. Next base: position 50,863 of record JASAMX010032919.1, read on the forward strand.
TGACAATTAGGCTGGATTTAGTACAGAGTATTTGTTCATATATGTGTTTCGAAACTTGATTTTTCGATGGTTTCGTGGCGCAATTGGTTAGGTCGTAGTCCTTTGACGATTTACTGAAAAAGGTTACCCAGGAAAAAGGTTATCCGCGCGCGAGCTATATAGGAAAACGGTTACACGTGTTCATTCTTTACGTTGTAAATGACTATGCACAAAGGAATAACACGTGTGAATTTTCTCCTTGGCTTAGTGCACATTACGAATTTTCTTTATTAAAATTGATTAAGTTTTGTATTGCGCTTAAAAATTCTTATTGGGAATAAGTTTATACAATTGTTTGCCTACATTTAAAAGTTTTAAAAACATGATGACTAATAATCAGCTGGGCTATTTATTTCTGACTTTTTTTCCCGAAATTTTTGTTTAATATAAATTTTTAAATGATAAGAAATTCATACGATTTATTAATTAATTTTTCAAAAATATTGTTTTTATGGCAAAAAAACTGATGTTTTAAAAACTTAAATAATTTACAACAAAAGATGACTGAAAAACCTGAAAAAACACAAAAAATTCAACTAGTGCTTGCCGACGTACCATCACTTGATCATTTTTTCCGCTTTTAAAATTTTTTTACATGGTAAAAATAGTATTTTTTGAAATAATTATACATAAACTTACCTTTAAAGCAACATACGTTTTAACTTTTTTTACTCAAAAACTATAGCTCAAAAAATATGTTATTTGTGCTGTTCACTTCTTTTTTTTACAAAAATTATGTTATATATTCCAAATGTTGCTTGTGAAAGAATATTTTAGGTGTTTTATTTTTAACGGTTTCCTAAATCTCTGCATATTTTGTATACTGGAAGCTGAGATTTACAATTTAAATTTCACAGTCGAGATAAAACCAAATTGCATTTACGGTAAATTGCATTTACCGTGCAAAAAACCGTCGATTTTGTTTTTTAAAAACACCAAACGACGGCAATGATTTATTTAAGTTTGCCCAAAATTTTTCCCTATTTTTAGCGAAAACAATCGCCAGTTTTTTCGTATTAAAGCAAATATCTCGAGAAATACTGCTTTAATCTTAACAAGCAAGGTATCAAACTAAAGTCGAAAAAAACCGCTATCTTTTAGTAACACTTTTATAACTTAAAATTTTTTTCTCATTAAGAAATCTTCCAAGGTCAGAATTTTGAAAAAAACGCGATATTTGGGGGGTCATATCTCCTAAAGCACTTAAGATATTTTGATGAAAAAAATTTTGTGGGCTATTAAGAGCAGGGGTAAGTTTTTCACAAAAAAAAAGTTTGACTCAGTACCTTACTTTTAAAATATGAATCTTAGTAAGCTGTCGAATTTATAATTGTCAAGAATACATGAAAATTAATTAATAATTAATTAATTCTCATGTATTCTTGTAATTGTTTAAAATTTTGTAAACTAATATTTCATCAAAAAAATATTTGACAATTAGTAAAATTAAAAACGGTAATGATTGAGTTTTTGGGAACAAAAATTTAAATGTCGCTGTAACAGTTAAAACGAATAATTTAATAGATAAATCAATAAGACTAATAGGTTATGAATTTTTTTGTAAAAGTGTTTTTAAAACGGCTAAGTCCAGGTGAAAAGATATGAAACTGCTAGATAGTTGGTATGTTCAAAAACGTAAAGCATATAAGACTTAATTTATAGCAAGAAGGCATAAAACTTTCAAAATTTGAGTAAAGGCCGCTAAAACTAGGTTTTTGATAAATTGAAGTAGTAAAACGGTCGTTTTGTTGTGAAATACAAATGTCCAAAAATGGCAGCAAATGCGAATTTTCCGATTCTAAGGTAAAATTTATATTTTGATGTTTTGAATGAGGATAGTTCAAAAATAAGTCAACGTGCGAATTGTCTCTGAAAATTGCCAAGTAGTCGTCCACATAACGTCGAAAAAATACAGGTTTAAAGTCCGCAGGGCAGTTTGTTAGCTATTGTTTTTCATGAAAAGCCAAAAAAGCATTTACTAGTGTGGGTCCTAAGGGGCTACTCATTGCAACTCCATCGATCTGTTTATAAAAGCTTGAGTCAAAAAAAACGGTGTTTTTTACAGAAAGACGAAGATAGTCTGCTAATCTTTTTATCAAAATTTTAAGGCCGAAAATCCGAATTTTTAAGTTCATTAACGCATATTTCTATTGTTTCTTCCAAAAGAACATTTGTGAATAACGACTGCACATCGAAGCTTGCCAAAAATAAATTATTAGCTGGAAAATTTTGAGGATCTAAATTAATTATTTCTTTAGCCAAAATGAAATAATTTTTTACGGAAAACTCTTTTTTGAGAATTGGGACCAAATATTTTGCTAACTTGTTTGTTGGAGTTCCTGTAGCCAAAAGAAATAGGCGCAGCGGGTAGTTTGCTTTATGAATTTTTCCAAGGCCATATAGGCGACCAGGTGTGGATCCGGTGGGCCAAAGTTCGCTAAAAATTTTTTCACAAATTGTACCATTAGCTTTCAGAGTTTTTAGTTTTATATCTCGTGTTTCATATATTATTTATGAATATTTATTTATTTAATACTACACTTGAGCTTATTATAATTTATAATTTATTTTAGTAACTGATGATGGCATCCGTTCGAAGCCGAAACATCTTATGGAATTAATAAAAAGTTTTAAAGTCTTAGTTTTCACTGTTACAGCGACATTTATATTTTTGTTCCCAAAAACTCAATCATTACCGTCTTTAATTAGAAGAAGATATGGGAACGCAACGTTGCAGCTTATTCCGAAGGCTGAACGATTGGACAATCGTCTACAAAAAAACAAGCTTGATTTGGCTTTTCTGTCGGATTGCCAGGATCATGATCTTGTTCCAATTTTTTTTTAATTTTTGACTTGCGAACAGTCGTCTCAGATGATCAAATTCTTACTTAGCCTGCCGAAAACGACTTTTACGCGAGAAAATTTCTGCAAAAAACTCTAAAATCAACTACATGACACACTGCAATCAATCGGAAAACAAATTTCTAACTTCACTTTCATTCGTATATCCAAATTTATCGCCGATAATAACAAAAAATTTTTAGAACATAAACGTATTCAAGAAAGGAAATTCGAACGACTTCAATTTCAACAGAAAAAATCAGGACATAACCCAGAAACTGTTATACATAACTTTTCTTCGCACATTTTGTCTCCAAATCAAAAGCATGCTCTTTGTAAAGGACTTAACTTTGGGCTTCATTCAAAAAAACTTAAAGAATATGATTATTTACTTCCTTTTAAACTATTACATCAACGTATTTCCAAAATTCCCGTTTACAAAGTAATCATGATCTCATCAAATCCTCAATTAAAGAAATTGCTTTTTTGTCTTTCTATCAGTATAAATAATTCGATCAGCAATACGTAACTGAACGAGTAACAT